>VWZI01021471.1:1090277-1106022 GCA_013396835.1 Psilopogon haemacephalus
TTTGCATCTGCTTTCAGTCTGGTTTCATAAATCTCCCTCTTTGTCAGCATCACCTCAAGGCCTCAAGTGCGACGCCCTGGTTTCATCTGCCTTCACCAGCGGAACAGACCTCTCAGCAGCACTTTGGACCTCACCGTTTTTTTTTTAAGAAATTGATAGCGGGAGGGGATGGGCGCAAAGGAGAGGAACCCTGGAGTTATCAGCAGCATGGGCTGGTCCCCACCCCGATAGCGCCGCGCCAGCTGGCAGGCGTTCAGCGCCCAGGGCCGGCCGCAGCACGCAGGGCCCTGCCCGGTAAACAGGGTGACAGGGAGGCCATGCCAGAGCAACCCACGCTTCGCCTTCCAGGTTGCGGGCCGGGCCACAGCGTGGATGATCTCATCGGGTGGGTGATGGCTGCGCTGTAGCGGAGCACAGCCCCAGAGAGATGGGGAAATGGGAGTGCGCAAGGAGCATTGTCACGATAGTGGCGAAATAACCCCGGGCAACGCGGCTTCCCCGGCTGTTTATGGCTTAACTCGGAAAACACTGCCTGTTTCCTGCTCGTTAGGTGTTTGGTTTTGTGAGAAAAGCGAGGTAGCGCTGGATGGAGACTGCAGTTCCATCGGAAGCGCTAAGAAACCGCATTAGAGCGCTGTCGATGCAGGTTAGCGCGCCTGGGAGGCCGCCGGCTGCAAGCTCCTGGTCGCGCCGGTGTGCATCAGGCACGTAAACAGGAAACCTCCTGCCTGCTCCCGCAGTAAATACTGACAGTGAAGAAGTGCTCATGTGCTTATTCTTTATTTTCCAGTTGCCGCAGTTTATGAACATCTGCTGTGGCATCAGTGCCTTTCTCAGCAGTCCTGAGCGTGAGCTAAAGCCAACATAAACCTTCTTATTGTCACGGGGAAACGAGATTTTTGATCGGTCCCCCCGCAGACCACGCTCCGCCCCTTTCTTTATCTGACGTACAACACGAGGTGCCCATGAACAGGCAGGTGTGGCCCTCAGGTATTTACCCAGAAACCGAGGCCGCCCTGGGCTGCGGGACGCGCTCCGAGGACTGTGGCCTGCCGCACCCGGCCCAGCACCGCTCCGCAGCCGCCATCTTTGACCCGCCCCTGCCCGGCTCCCGCCCAGCCGAGGGCCGCGGAGGCCATCTTGTGGCCGCTCCGCCCGGAGCCCGCCCGCCGAGGCGGCTCCGCCGTCGCCTAGCAACACGGCGGCGGAGCGGCAAGGTGCGTGGCACGGCGCTGCCGGCGGCAAGGGCCCAGCGCTGCCGGACCCGAGCGGGCCGGGGCTAGGCTGGGAGAGGGGACCGGCCGCTGCCGCCGTAAGGGCAGAGCAGCTGGAGCTGGTGGCATGGCAGCCAGAATCGGTCTCCGGGTCGGGCGGTGGGGAGCGGTCGGTAGGGAGGAGAGAGACGCTGCCTTTGGTTTCAGTCGAGTCCTGCAGGAGCTCTCGGGCTGTCCGTGTCCGTGGGCGGGGTGCAGCAGCACGCCGGCTCTGTGTGTGTATACCTAAGTTTGGTTCCTAGGTAAAGCAGCCCCAGCCGTCCTGTGCTCAGCTCTCCTGCTTTCTCACCTGACGGAGGCTGCTGCCTAGTCAACCAAAGCTGAAAGCAGATGAGGAGTCTCAAAGGTATAGATGCAGGGGGGAAAAAAAAATCATCCCAACCGAGAAGGCAGGCGACACGGAGGAATGCTGTCCGGGTTCTGTAGCTGGCGAGCGAGCTGATTACCTGGGTCTGGCCGGGTGCAGATTAAGAGTGGCCTTGGACTGGCAGCGTGCAGACAGAGGCAAGAGGGGGAAAATAAGGTCACAGGTCTGTTAGACACCTGCCTGCAGTCCTTTCTTTATTAACAGTTTTGCATCCCTATAGCTTGCTAATGGCTTGATTCCCCCCCCCCGCTAGAAAACTGGTACTTGAGAGCCATAAAGATAAGAATTAAATAACAACTGAGGAGTACCATTGGGGCTTTACAGGTGGAAATAGGTCCAAGCATAAGTCCCACACTGCATTCTTCATACCTGACAATGCAGATTTGCGATGTGGCAGAGCCTGGCTAGATCTTGCAAATAGCAAAGTGTGCCAGGACACTTCCAGGCTCATGCTTTCTCTGAGTTAATTAGCGAAATACAGAATGCATTTTGCACTTGCCTATGCGCATTTACGTTTTGATTTCCTTTCCACGACATATCCCTGGACTGAAAATGGGAGAGTGAACTATAGGGTGCGGGCTAGTTCAGAGAAAAAAAAAAATCTCACGTGGATTTTGTGAACTGAGAAGGCAAAAGAGTGTAGATGTCACCACAGGTGGCTGTGCAGTAGACAGGCTTCAAATATCTTGAACCGGCATCATTGCAGCACGAAAGGGGACATGTGAATTCCTAATGCAGGAGTCAAGATGCAGGTGCTGATGCCCGAACCTCAGGTTTTTGTGGAAAGAACTCTAGCTCTCATCAAACCAGATGTCGTCGACAAAGAAGAAGAAATAGAGGAGCTCATTCTCCGATCGGGATTCCTGATTGTTCAGGTAACAGGCTGTGATCAGTTTATAAGTCAGAACGATGTTTGTCTTAACTTTCAGCAGTCAAGCCAGTACCTAAAAGCTACTGTGTCCAAAATTCAATTTATTTTTTTTTTTCACCAGCCACCCACTTCCAGGCTCTGTAAGGGTCCCTTTTTGTTGGTGCATGGCATGGAACAGAACACACCGAGCATGTTTCTGACCACAGGAAAACGCAAACATTGATGATAAACTCAAATGTAACAAACCTGTGGGGCAGATATATGCTTTCCCCTGAAGGAACTCTGTGGAGAGCAGGTTGCTTTGCTATCCCAGTGCTTCACACAGCCTGCAGCTGCCAGGTGGATGCTTAAAGGATTAACTGGATTAGGTAGCTGGCCAGTTGTAGTCTAAGGTATTTTGTTTCCATTGTTTTTCATGTAAGCAGACTTTGTGGACATTTGAAGATATTAGATATTTAACTAGAGTCTTGCTGAGCTTGTCCTTTTACATTTTGGACCTGATGTGGGAGTGTTTTGGCCATGGGAGTGCTGCATGGAGCACTGGTGTCAGTGCCTGGTGCTGCTGGAAAAGGCTCTGGATTCTAACTCCCAGCAGATTGCATTGAGCTAATACTTGCTGTCAGGTAATAAGAAATGTGTTTTCCCACCCCCGAGCACTCTTCTGTGGGTGTCTTCATACGCTCACTCCATAGGAGCATTGGAAAAAGAGCAGTACAATAAGCCAGACTCTGGGAAATAAAGCAGGAATTCTGGAAGCGAAGGTCCGCCAGGCTTTTCATTGCGGAGGCGGCAAGGCTATGCCCCACACAGCACGACGCTTCGCCTGGCTTTTAGCTGTTAGACACCTCCAGGCTGTGCTTGGCCTGAACCCCTCCCTCTGCGTCTCCGCGGCGGGCAGCAGCTCGCTGCAGGGATGGGAGCGGCGTGGCGGCCGCTGGGGGGCGCTGTGCTATCGCATCTGCCACCGGCGGCGGGGCGCGGCCGGAGCCTCCTCTGCCGCCGCCTCCCTCCTGCTCCTCCTCCTCCCTCCTGCTCCTCCTCCCTCCTGCTCCTCCTCCCTCCTGCTCCTCCTCCTGCCCTGCCTCCTCCATCTCTGCTTCTTCCTCCTCCACCTGCCGCTGCTGCCGCTTCCCAGTTCTCTTTCTGCCCCCGCGGCAGCGCTCTTGGCCATGGCAGCTGGCTCTGTGGCATTAAGAGAGCGGCTACTGGGCTTCTACTGGAGATTTTCCACTTTTTCTTTTTTTTTTAATCCTGAAAATTTTGTCTTACTCTTCTAAGTGCTTTTTTCTTTTTTTTTTTTTTTTTTTTTTTTTTTTTTTTTTTTTTTTTTGTGTGTGTTTTTTTTGGGCNNNTTTTGCATTCGTTCTTTTACTTTGTGGATGGTTTTGTTGGGCACAGACTGGGACATGGAAGGTTCTGTATGCACGTGAGGAAAAGTTTTTTTTTGGTGTGAGAGTGCTGAAGCTCTGTCCCAGGCTGCCCAGTGAGGTTGTGGAGTCTCTTCTGGAGAGATTCCAAGCCCAGCTGGCCGCTGTGATCCTGGGCAAACTGCTGTAGGTTACCCTGCTCTAGCAGAGAAATTGGCCTGGGTGATGTCCAGGGGTCCCTTACAGCCCACACAATTGTGTGATTCTGTGGTTTGTGTGAAATGTATCAGAAGACAAAAGAAATTGCTTCTCTTTTTTTTTTTTTTTAATAGTTTTGTTTTAATGACAAGATGTTTACAGCATTATCTGATGTCTCCAGTGACTTTTTGACACCAAAGTTCTTAAGAATCTGAATTTGTGGTGCTCTGTTGCCAAAGTTCGGGCTCAAAAAAATGCACTTAATTTTTTTTCTTCCTCTTTTCGCAACTGCCGTAGTGCTTTGTAACTTCCCCAACTCATCCTAAAACTGGCAGCTCGCAGGCTAGGCAGCTAATGTGAGAATCACAAAGCCAGAGTACTGAATGAAAATTAGAACAATTGCATAATTAGTGGTGTGGGCTGAAGAGAAAATTGTTTAAAAGTAGAACATTGTGCTGGAGCAGCAGAGTAATTAAACCCTGTCCTTGTATTGCTCTTCACTTTTTTTCTGCAGAGTACCCTGACTACCCTTTTAAGTCATCCCCAGCAGTTAAAACGCTGTAGTTTGTGTGGGCTAAAATCACATCTTACTCAAATGGCCCAATTGTCTGCTTAATTAACTTAGAAAACTCGTGCTCATTGTTACTTCATCTCAAAGAGGATGACATCTAGGGGAATCAGCTTAGGCTGGGACGTTATTCAGTGCCTGTTGTGCACTTGGAAGATAGAAGCGGAGCAGAGGACTTTATCCTGCCTGAGGTAGCAGGCTAGCTAAATTTGGCAAGCTTGTTTTTTCACTCTTCTTTTTTTTTCTTTATAGAAACGGAAGCTCCAATTAAGCCCAGAGCAATGTAGCAACTTCTATGCAGACCAGTACGGAAAAATGTTTTTTCCTAACTTAACAGCCTATATGAGTTCTGGACCTTTGGTTGCTATGGTTCTTGCCAGACATTCTGCAGTCTCATACTGGAAGGAATTGCTTGGACCATCAAACAGCTTAAGAGCTAGGAGAACTCACCCTCACAGGTACCTGTGGCCTCAGGGAAGTCAGTAAGAATTTGTCCTTCTCTTAATTAAGACCAGAATTTCTCTCCTTTTTGTCATTTCCCCCCCCCTTCTTTTCTTTCTTTTACAGTAGAGACACAGTTTTTATCTGTTCAATTTTGTGTAGCATATCTTTTTACCTGTGATTTTTTTTTAAATATATGTAAAGCTTACTCATTTTATGGAACATGCTGAACACATAAATTTTAAGTACCTACATATTTCTTCCCTATAACCAAAATTAAGCCAATGCCTTCTTAGTTATTCCACACATACTGCTTTTACATGCTCTTAAACTATAGACAATAGGAAGGGATTTGCAGCAGCCTACCAAGGAGATTTTTTCCTCGTGTTTTTAGCTTAAGAGCAATCTATGGGACTGATGACCTGAGGAATGCACTTCATGGCAGTCTCAGCATTTCCTCAGCAGAAAGAGAAATTCGATTCATGTTTCCAGAAGGTAAAATAGTGCAAATAACACATTGCCAGTCTTAGGTGGATATTGTCCTCTCCCATTATTACTTCTGTCTGTCCTGACTCTGGATACAATTAGATTTAGAAGAGGCTGGATATGTTTTCTCTGTGAGGCAGTGATTCTTTCTATGCACGAGCTGATATTTTCTGCCATAAAAAACATACCACATCTGAAGACCTATTATAGGGATTGCTTCCACTTCTCAGGCTCTGTGGTCTGCGAATTAGAGCAGTCTGAGCTAGTAAATGAGAGGAAATGGGAAGCCATTACACTCTAGCTTGTCCTTCTGGCACTGTCAGCCCTGGAGACTCCTGTTGGTTTGACAAGACTAGATAGACTCTTCTTGGGCTGAGGCCGAGTAATTCCTGTTGAACAGGAGATTGCAATTCTAAAGTTAAGTGCCAGAGAAATGGGCCATAGAACCTGGGAGGTCTGGGAGAGGATCTTTTGTTTGTAATGTAACTGGGTGAAAGACAGCTTTGCTCTTTGAGAGACGGAAGGGAAGCTGCTAGAATAACTTACCTGGTTTCCTCAACTGCAAACAGGAGGTTGCACTTCTCTATAAACCCTACCCATTGTAAACCATGTCTCCTCCTCACCCTAATGGCAAAGCAGGGCTTCAGGTCAGGTTTTTTTAGGGTCTTCAGAAGCCAGTTTCACACTGCAAGAAGAAAGTACTAAGCATGGGATGTATTGTCTCTCTCCTGCCCCCAGGGCGTCTTGAAGGACATAGGTTTTCCTCAGATGATCTGAGGATTTCTTTGCAGTTTGTTGCAGTTTGTTGTGGGGGAAGCTGTAAAAATCATTATGTATTATTAACTTATTAAGGAAAACAGCAGCTCACATATAAACACCTTTGGAAAGAATGCCCTTTTTTTTAATCACTCTACGAGGTGCTTTCCAACACCTGTGGTTATGCTTTACAGCAATCTTGGAGCCAATTCCAACTGGACAAAGAGCCAAAGATTACTTGAACCTGTATGTAAAGCCAACCTTACTGGCTGGGCTGACTGCACTGTGCAAAGAGAAGCCAGCAGATCCCATGGTATGTAGCAGTCTCAGTGTTGTGTGCATTTAATTCCTATTAGTAAAGAAAAACTACTCCTGTAACAAGAGCTGTGCTGTGCCAGCTGTCTGCTGCTGAGCTCATCAAGTGAGGTTTGCCTTGCAAGACGGTGATTGGTTTGTTAACAGATAAAACAGGGTCAGAACTGAAGGAAATCAGCCTTGATGAAATATCGAGAGGTGTAGGCACTGACTTTCTAACGTGTAGCTGTTGCAGATGGCTGGAAAGGTAAATGAGTGCTGTCATATTATGTCAAATAATTTTTTTGTTGCTTATTTACCCTTTCTCAGGTGAGTTTGAGATTAAGTAGCTCTCATATGATGGATATTAAGTGAGGTCAGATGCTAATCACTGTTAGTAGTTAACACAGTTGAGTAAAATACTGTAGAGTTCTTAGCAAAGCTGTTTTTTTGTCATTGTTCTGTATAATATTGTCAGTCCTTCTCTAGGATAAATTGCTTACTTGACTATACAGGAAAGTGAAATATAATTCTTTAGGGTGAAACCTATTTTGAATGATCAAATTGACCCACAGAAAACTATTCTTTCTTCTGTTGACCCCCTTTCCAGCTATCAAGCTGATTCATCTTGCCCTCCTCTCACACACTGCTCATTTTACAGTTCTTTGTGGAAAGACTATGGTTAATTTCGTGTTGTGTTTTGGGTTTTTTTTGGGTGAGTGCTTTGGGTGGTGGTTTTTTGGGTTTTTTTTTTGTGTTTTGGTTTGGTTTTTTGTTTGTTTCTTTCAGTCCTTAAACAGAATCAACGTTTGCCTGGGCAAATAGGATTAATGTTTTTGTGTTCTTAGAGTTCAAGTTGTGGACACTAGTACATCTTCAAGAGTCATCTCTTTGCCATATTAAAATCTGATTTATTTTTTTCCCCTCGTACCTTCTAAGTCATGTTTCTCTAACGCAGTGTTTGGTTTTCCTTCCAAGTAATCTCAGCATTCTGAGCACAAATTTCTAGCCAGTTATGTGGTAACTAATAGTAACTTCATGGAGCACATACTTTTCCTTCTTTGCTTGCAAGAAAGCTATAAAGCTGCATGAAACAGTGCCAATAGCTTTGCTGCAATTAAAACACATTTGGGTCTTCTTCCCTCTCCAAAACGGCTGTGACCTTGTAACAGAAGGAGATAATTTTAAATTTTCTCTTTTTTTCCCAAGTAGTTTTTCTAAGGGCTGTTGCAGTTCGGGATTTGGTTATTTGCTTTCCATTTCTGTCTTGAGTTGTTGCTGTTCTGCTGCTGACTAAGCTGTGAGGGCTATACTTGTTGTCTCCTGCTTTGCAAACCAGCCTTTTTGTACCTGGCAATAAAAGGAGAGTGTTGCCTGCCTTATTGATCTACTATTCTGTCAGTTCTTTCACTTCACAGCCATGTATGAAGTTTGTTGTACTTAGCATTCCAGAAACTAGTTGTCAACAGCCTTGTGGGGTAAATAAGGATGTGTTAAAAACTGCTCTTTACAATGGAGAAATCGAGGCAAAGGGTTACCTTGCCAAAGGCCAGGTGAAGTTAGGGCTCAGCATTCCTACCTCCCACGTTCTTCTTTAAATATGTGCTGGAAAACTTAGAGGATGAATTTCAAAAGGCAAAAGTTGTTTTGGTTTTAAGTTTTAGGCACTTTCAAGTAATTTCAGTGCAAAATACTGACACTTTCAATGTGTGATTACTAAATTAAGTATCTCTAAGTGTTGTCAGGGGTAATATTTCACAAAGTTGTTTCATGCCTATTACAGTCTCATTCCAAATCAGTGGATAGGATTATTTGAAGTATGGCTCAAAAGTTTTTACCCAGACTCAAAGGTAAACATTGCCAGAAAAAAGAAAAAAGTTGTTTTCTAAAGGTCAGTGTGAATTTTCAAAAGCAGTATAAGCTGCAAAGACTTAAAAGAATGTTTTTAAAACCCAGGTTATTTGTATGTCTTTTTTTTTCCTCAGAGGTCTTTATTTTGCAGCACAGTCGGGGAGTGTCTGTATTAGAGGTTTCAAATCATGCTTGTGATATCCTCCTGTACACTCAACAGAAAGCAACAGAGAACTGAACATGTTTGGGGTTTTTTTTTGTTGCACAGATTTGGCTTGCTGACTGGCTGATAGAACACAACCCTAATAAACCCAGGGTGCAATATCAGATCACTGAAGAAGAGCAGCAGGAGTGAGAGCTTGATGGAAGTATTCTCAAGCATTCCAAGTTATGACACGTTTTAATTTTACTGTATCCTTTAGCTATGTGCACCAATATTAACTGAAGTAAATGGAATTGTCTTAACCACCTGCATCTTTGTGGAATAAATCGACTTATGCTTGACCAAGATTTGATCGTTCTAGTAGCTTTGCTATTGACAGAGTGAATGGAGAGCTACATGATAAATTTGTGGTGTCATCTGACTAGAAGAAGACAAACCTCCCATCAAGGTTTGACTTAATTGGTATTTTCCCCATTCTTCTGCGTTTGGCTGTCTGGGGGAATTTCCATTAGCACAGATTCCCCAGTGCTGGCCTCTACCCTGTCAGACAGCTGTGCCTCAGCATTTTTTATATCGGGCACAAATTCCATTTTGAAGGGAGGTACTTGTGTGTAACTTAGAAATCTCTTGCTGGAGGCATATTAGCGCCTTCAGGATTGTTACTGCTGCTTGCATCACCGACCTAAGGTCACTCGAGGATGGGTCACTTGAGCACTTGTCAATGTAATTTGAAGGATTTATTTGAAGTTCGATTGGTGGTGAAAGGCACAGCGATGATAAAGCGGCCTTTGATTTCCACTAGGAGTCTCAAGAAGGTGTATTTCAGTCAAGGGCTAATGCTATCTTCCAGCACTTGTTTGAAAGAAAGGTGCTTAATTGGAGCAGCTCAGCTGAAGGGTGTTGTTTTTTTTGTTCTCCTGCTCTTCAAAGGTATGCTGGTTTCTGTTGTTTTCCTTGTATCGTTGTTTACCCTTGAACTGTAATGTGTTCTATTTGAGACTTTAAAGAGGTTAGGGGCCAGCTGCTCGACAGGCAGTGGCTTAAATCCACACCACTACCTTGGTTAAAATAACTGGATTGGTTTGGGGCTTTTACGTTTTGTTGAAGGAGCTGCTGTTGTGCTCAAGCTTTGGCATCTTACGGTCTGAAGGGCTAGGATGGAGAAAACAATGTCACTTTCACAACTCTGAAATCTTGATATGCTTGATCAACACTCACCAGCCCAGCAATTCCATGATTTAATGAGAAACCTTGCTCCCTCAACCTCGGTAATTCCCAGAAACTGAAGTCATTGGTCTGTAATGCTAAACTTTAAGACAATTGTTTATCTTCTCAGTGGAATAAACCACACTTGCTGGCCCAGAGAATAAACATTTAGAAAACTGGTTCCTACAGTACCAAGACCTAAAAACCTTGTGACTTTTAGGAGAAGAAAAAAGAAAAACCCCAAACCCAAGCCTTCAAATATGAAGGAAAAAAAAATCGTATCTGCTTATAAATAATTTATTTTGCCTATAATTATTGTCTCCATATGTGTCTGATTACTTCAATTACAGGACAGTTGTGCTTTGTGGTTTCCTGTCAGCTGAACCAAACAATTTCTTTTTTTGAAGATGCCAGGAACTAACATCTGGTGAATTCACAAGACATTCTCCTGTATTTTGTCAGTTTGCTTGCTGATTTTGATGAAGTGCTGCTTGACAATAAATATCTTCCTGTCTGCTACTGTCAGAGTGTTCATTTTTGCTTTTTATGTTGTGCCTGTGGAAGATCAGAACTTGCATAGAAAATAATGTAGGTCTTTAGCAGGAGTAAGGGCAAAAGCAGCTGATGTTGCAAGAAGTTTCCTTTATAACCCATGCAGTAAGAAGTTTAAGTCATTCAAGTGTGTGTCTGCCATGGATTTATTCTCCAATATTAGAGCTAATGCCTTGGGTTGCTGCCTGGTGTTCACATCTTTCCAAAGGAAGGGTAAAGAGAGAAGACTCCGTTGTGTGGGTGCCATCCTGACTCACTGGGTCTGTGCATCCAGGCTAATGATTGCTCCAGCAAATCTCACAGCTGAGATTTCGAGGAACCTGCGTTAATAAGTAGGATGTAGACAGGTCACCCTCGGGAATGTCATGTGGGCAGCCAGCCTGGTCCCCTGGGGGAGCTATCACACCATAGGAGAGGCTTCTGGAGGACTTGCTGCTTACATTTCTTTTCGCCCTGAGTTTTCCCTTTGGTTCAGGGCAGTACAGGTTCGGCCAGCGTTCTAAATCCGTATCACAGAAAATACAGCATTGGGAAAAAGAGGTGAGCTGAAAGATGCCTTAATATTTGGTGTCTGTTGGTGTGGGCTGCTCTCTGCAGGAACAAGTGCCCTGTCTTCTTCATCAGGTCACAATAATTACCTTGCCCATTGAGTTTTATTGGGTATTTTTAACTTTGAGTGAGTTCATTTTAGTTTTACTGCCCGAGTGCTGGAATAGAGCTGTGTCCATAAAACCAGCAGCTCAGTCTGTTTCCCATAATTCTGGGGCTTTTTTTTTAACAGACTTTATCCTGGAACTTTGCTTCTTGTATGCTTACTATCACTTGCACTGGGAGTTACTCTTGGGACAATACAGATCAAGCTAGTCTGAAGTGTACAGTGTGAGACAGTTCAGCCTTCCTGTCTCACAAAGGATTTATTATCTTTAAGAGCAGTTAAATCAAAAGAAACCTTGAGCACACTTTAAAGATGGCAGAACCCTCAATCAAAGCCAGTTCCCCATTGCCTGTGTAAGTCAGAGCATGCTGAGCCTCCAAGGTGAGTTGCTGTTCAGATCTCTGGATTTTCATTCAGCAATAAATAAATAAAGTGTTACATGGAGATTTTAAAACCCTCATCTTCCTCAGGTGAGGAATAAAAAGGATTTTCTTTCTTCATTCAGGGTATTAGTTGTGACTGTCTTTTTTACCATCAGTTGTGTAAGCAGCACAGGTACACAGATGCTAAACTGGTGGGCACTGTGTGGCACTGTATGAAGGGAAGGAGTGATTCAACTCTCTTTCCAGTGCCATATTAGAGTGCCAGCTTCTAGTCAGAGACACAAGGGTCTTAGTTAATTTTAATTGGTGAAGTTGGGGCAGTCAGATCAAGAGAACTCATTCTGGACAGCAAATGTTGGTCAGTTTTGGCACTGCCCAACAAGGGTGGTTTTTGCTGTGGGTTTTAATTTTCAAACAAGCGAAAAACAACCCTTGGGAAGTACTTTTGTTTTATTACAGAGCCTATTTGCACCTTCTAACTCACAGTGTTTTTGCAGTGCTATCTAATTCAGATGCCAGGCTGTAGGTTTGTTCTTGGACTAGACAATAGAACCTGAGTCCTCTCTACTGATTACCTGCTGCTTTGCTTTACTCTAGTGGACTTAGCTCAAACCCAGCGTGGCAATATCACAGGGACCATCACAGGTACTTTCTTGTTCTGCTGTTAGTGAAACCTGCTGTCTTTTGGATGGTCCAATTGAGAAGAGCTGCCTGTACCTAGAAGTCTTCTGTAGTCTGGCTGTTCTTCTGGGTGTGGAATGTCAGCAGCGTGAGCGATGTGTTGAGTCTTCTTGGGAGGATGCCTGTCAAATTATTGTTATGCTGCCTCCTGCCAAGTGATCGTGGAGAGGCTGCCACAAGCTCAGTGGAGAGCCTATTGTTGGCCTTCTGAGCCAGAAAGGAGGCATTGTTAAAGACGAAGCAGTTGGTGGGAGAAGAAGGCAGCTTGCAGACAGGTGGGTGAATGATAGTCTAATAATGATAACAGTGAAGGATTAAGAATTCTTTTCAGCTCGCTGCTTGTGAGTGTTTTACAGCTGAGGGAGCTGATGCTGCCACACACAATACTCCACGAAGTGCCCTGCTGTGTGTGCTTACACTTGTCTTGTATAGGATCATATTTTGTCTCCTGAGAACTCTTGACAGCCTCTTTCTTGCTTAGCTGTGGTGCTGTTCTGAAGCGTGGTTATTGTAAAGCCCCACAGACTCACTTGCAAGTGTGATGGTGAAGAAGGTGGAGATACTGTACTTTATTTTAAAAGCTGCTCTCTTGGGATGTCTGAGTCAGCCTGGGTGGATCTTCAGTGTTACAAGAGAGAATTGTAAGAGACAGCTGGGTGCAGTCTGTCAGTCCCTGCATGAGGAATCTCGTATGAACTCGCTCAAAGTTCCAGGGAAATTTTATGTGCAAGAGCCTAATTCGGTTCTAAATCCTCTTGGCTTTAGTAAACTACTCTGCAAACCACCCACGCTCCTTTATAATCTATTTATAGCCAGTGCCTAAGCTCTCATTTCCTTGCAAAAGGGGACAGTTGGGTTTTGTTGTGTTTCCAGAATCAGCATGTTAGGGGAATTCTGCCCCTCCAAAAGCGACACCTTATTGCCACGCAGGCTGCCGGGTCTAATCTCTTTTAGGTGCTGTAAAGTTGTTTTTTTTTTTCCTTACTGGGTGGCATTCCTGCTGCAGTGTGAATGACAGCAGTGGTTTGTGTGCATCCAGTTTTGTGCCAGGCCTCCTCTCTCCACGTGAGAAAATTCCCAGGGGTATTTAACAGACGCGTGCGGATGAACCTCCTGCACGCCCCATAAAGTCCTTTACTGTGGGCCAATATAAAGCGGTCGTTACAGGCTGGTGTTTAAACTTCTGAGGTGAGCACAGCCTTTCAGTTGCACTTAGCTTGTTTTTATAATGTGTCATTTAGCCACTGAACCGTGAGAAGTTATGGCCACAGCAAGGCCTCCTCGAAAACGCTGCTTCCAACTGGGCTTTCCCTTTGCTTCCTTGTGTCTTCTGGAGCAATTCCATTCCCTTAGTTAAAAGGAAGAAGGAAAACTGGGATGGTTCCTGGGAGCTGCTTCTATGGTATGTAGAGGAGGCTCAGGGGTGAGCTCGTTGCTGTCTACAACTACCTAAAGGGGAGTGTAGCCAGGTGGGGGTTGGTCTCTTCTCCCAGGGAACCAGCAACACAACGAGGGGGGACAGTCTCAAGTTGCATCAGGGGAGGTCTAGGCTGGATATTAGGAAGAAGTTCTTCCCAGAGAGACTGATTGGCATTGGAGTGGGCTGCCCAGGGAGGTGGTGGAGTCACCATCCCTGGAGGTGTTCAAGAAAAGCCTGGATGGAGCACTTAGTGCCATGGGATAAGGCTGGGTGCTAGGTTGGACTGGGTGATCTTGGAGGTCTCTTCCAAGCTGGCTGATTCGATTCGATTCGATTCGATTCGATTCTATTCTATTCTATTCTATTCTATTCTATTCTATTCTATTCTATTCTATTCTATTCTATTCTATTCTATTCTATTCTATTCTATCCTATTCTATCCTATTCTATTCTATTCTATCCTATTCTATTCTATTCTATTCTATTCTATTCTATTCTATTCTATGTTATCCATGCCTCTGAAATGTATTGTCAGGTGTTGGCTGGCACTCCTGTGGGGTTTGTGCCAGATTTCTCGGCTGCCAAGCAGAGGCACCACAATTTCCTGCGTGCAGAACTTGCTGTCGTTTGCCATTTCCCCAGCGAGGTTGTGCAATGGGAGTTCTGCCCGGACAAGGGGAGTTTGCTCAAGCCTCTGTCTGAAAACCAGACACTCCTTTCTGTGGCCACCACACATGGAGACAGCCACCAGATCATTCCCTGCTACTGACAGCTTCCAGCTGAACTATCCCATGAGGCAGTTTCAGGAGTCCTTTTTTTTTTTTTTCTTCTTCTTCTTCTTCAAAGGTCTTCCATGTAAATATACTGAATTGACCCACAAAGTTTTGACCGTGACTGTCTTTGTTTTGCAAAGTTCTCTTGTAAACAGGCACCATGCTGGCTTCCCTGAATAGCACCATCCATGCAATTGAATGGCAGCAACAAAAGGGTAGGAAATGAAATGTCCATTCAATTTCCTATTCATGTAAGCGATAGTTTATCATACTGATTATTAGCTTCACGGAGTTAGGATCTGTGATGGTTCTTAAGCCTTTTATTGCCCTTTTTTTTTTCCCTTTCTTTTTTTTTTTCCCCCCCCCTTAAGGAGCTGCAATAAAACCTTGCCCCACCTGAGTGCTGCCTCAGTATCGTGAGGCATTCTCCAGACTTTGCTGTTAGAATCCCTTTTAATGCATCATTGCCTACAGCAAAGAATGTCACCACCCTACACAGCAGCCGTGCTGGGGCTTTACCAATTGCTCACCCTCTCTGCAAAACGTCCTATTTTAAGGCTGCCCGGGATGGGCAATTTAGATAACCCATAATCACGTATTTGATCATTTTATCTGCTCTCTTTCTAACATCTCTCCTCAGCAAACGAGACAAGACTGGGCCAAGGAACTCGCAGTACACAAATGGTACAAGTGTGAAGGTCAGGGATGAGGAAGTGAAGTGACTCTCCTCGCGTCGTGCTTTGGAGAAGCGGCAAGCTCAAGACTGAAGCTCTGTAGTTCCAGCTTTGTGCCACAGCAGCTGAGCTGCAGCTCAGTCCGTCTCTTTAGTAAAAGATCCCACAAACAAACCCTGCTTGTAACGAAGGAGATACGCCACTGTGTGATGTCCTCTGAGGAGGTCTCTGCACTGCCTTCTTTTGGAACAGAGCACAGGGCTCCTGGACACTGTTTGTCTGCCATTCTTCTGCATGCCTAAGCCCTCATGCAGTGCCTCGTAGACTGCTAGGCTGAGCAGTTCATGTCCTGGAGTGTTGGTGCTCAGGCACTGCTGGCCTGCACCAGACTTTGCAGGGGAAATGCTGCTGGCTGCACAAGCAGGTGGTGACTGCAAGCACACTGCTGAGAGCTACACCTAAGTACCTAGCTATATGTAGGAATGAGTAGTTAAACACTCCTCTTCTCAAGGTTTTCCAGTGGTTTAGTGCTTGGACCATTTGGCATATCACATTGAGAGGTTTCCTTGCAGGCAGTGACTGTTACCCAAATCTGTGTAGAGACCTGACCTGTGTGGGGTGCTGCTCTAAGGCAGGAAGCTGCTGTTGCAGTGATGCCTGTTACAAGTCTGCTGATGACTTCAGAGCTTCCTAAATCAGTGGTCAGAAATGAGTGGGCAGTTTCCTTTCAGCTCAGCCAAAGCTTTTTTTTTTTTTTTTTTTTTT
>VWZI01021471.1:1108530-1127164 GCA_013396835.1 Psilopogon haemacephalus
AAAAAAAAAAAAAAAAAGGAAATTTCCCTTTTCCCCCTCTGCCAAGTATGTTTAAGTAAGTGAAGCACATTCACCCTTGGAGCCTGTTTTGCAAGGGAAAACCAAAACATTCCAGTGCAGCTAATATTGCAGCTCCTCTGGTGTCTTAAGTTCAGGACGCAGCAGGGGGTGCAGACACCTAAGGGGACTGTGGTAACTTTGGCCATCTTTTCTTTGGCAGAGATGAGGTGAGGCACAGTTAACCCCTGCAGCTGAAGCAGCGAGGCTATGGCAGACCAGAGGAGGGCTGGGGTGGCCTTGCAGTGAGGCTGCCCTGGGGTAGCCTCAGGTCTCTGCACAGGCTGCAGACCTGCGCTTGCCGCTGGTGCAGTCGGATCTGACTTTTCCCGTGTGGAAATCAAAGGGGTTTGGTGTCATTCGCCTCTTCCCCGGCTCTTTGCATGTTTGCAGTGGTGCAATTTGCGTGCCACCTGGGGCTTTAAGTATAAAAACCCTGCCGAAGGCATTTCAGGGCAAGAGCAGTTTGTGATCTGTCGCAGTGGGACTCGTAGCAGCAGCAGCCAGGGCCATTAAGTGCTGTCTTCTTGCCCAGGTTCACAGGATGTGGAGGCAATGGAACAGGTTGCCCAGGGAGGTTGTGGCTGCTCCCTCCCTGGATGTGTTCAAGGCCAGGCTGAATGAAGTCTTGAGCGACCTGATCTAGTGGGAGGTGTCCCTGCCTATGGTGGGGGGTTGGAACTGGATGATCTTTGAGGTCTCTTCCAACCTAAACCATTCTATGATGTAAGAGATTGGAAGGGACTCAAGGAGATCATCGAGTCCAACCTCTCTGCCAGGGCAGCACCATGCAGTCTAGCACAGATCACAGAGGAACATCCAGATAGGCCTTGAAAGTCTTCAGAGAAAGAGACTCCACAACCTCTCTGGGCAGCCTCTTCCAGCACTCTGCAAACCTTCCAGTCAAGAAGTTTCCCCCTTGTGTTGAGCTGCAACCTCCTGTGCTGCAGCTTCCATCCGTCCTGTCCCAGAGAGCAGAGCCTGTCCCCCCTCTCCTGACCCCCAGCCCTCAGGTGTTTATCCACATGGATTAAATCCCCTCTCAGTCTTCTCTTCTCCAGACTAAAAAGTCACCTGCTCTCTCTCACCATGCAGACTGCAGTAAGGTCTCTCGGGGGTTGTCATTGGACAGTGAGGACTTTTTCTAACCCAGATGACATCTCCAAGTGTTTCTTCCTCAAGGACTAGTGGGTGGATTAGCAGTGGCACCTCAGAGGAACAGGCTGAAAACCCACGTGTCCCTGGTGGTAGGGACACAGGTGGAATTAAAGAGATTAGCACATACAAACCTTTTATTTTGTTTTTTTGTTTTTTTTTAAAGGTGTTTTCTTGTTTGTTTGTTGCTTTCTTGTTTGGTTGTTTTTTAACCATCAGACACTTTCTGGTTTGATTTATTTAGCTGTCTGGAGAACCTGTCTTTGAGCAAAGGGGTGTGTGTGTGTGTGTCTTCCCTGGTACCTCAATGCAGGGATGTGTCTTTGGTCCATCACAGGAAGAGCTGCACACTGATGAGATGGGCAGGTTGGAGGTTTCACATCCTGTTGCTCGCTGCCTGTCTCTAGCAGATTGAGTGCTCCTGGAGAAGCCTCTCAGTCATTAGCTGGCTGCTGAGCAATGATTGATGAACCTTCACTCGACAGAGCAGAGGACAATGCTGGCCTAAACCTGGGGAGTGGACTTGCCACTGCTTTTATTCTTTCCCCCTTCACTTCCCAGACATCTGCAACTCTGGTGACAAACTGCTGCCCAATGCAGCTCCTGCAGGCTCTCCAGCAGGTCTCCTGGATGAACAAGCAACAGTCTGCATCTCAGCAGTGGTTCACTGCCTTCTGATGTCATTTTCCAACCTTAAGGTTTTTTCCCCATCTCTGTGTGGCTGGGGGAAAAAAAAGGTGTCTCAAGGCTGAGGAGACCTGTGTGAAAAGCTGCCTGTAGTTCAAAGCTGTGCTGGTTTTGAGGCTATTTGGAGGATTTTAATGAGAAATTAGATTATAGGATGAGAAAGGAAAACAATAATGATGCCTCCTTCACTCATAGGTTTGCTGAGATGTACAAAAGCAAAACCCCAAACATAGACAAGACAGAGATGCTCAGGTTGCTCTGGCCACTGATCTCTCTCCTTGCCTTCTAGCTGGATCTGTGTAACTCAGCTAATCAATTGCTGCTTTTAACCCCTCCTGGATGATCTTCCCTTTTTACCTGGCATGTAAGATAAGATTGGGCAGTGGGGGGAAGGTGGAGGGGTGGTTGGGAAAACCTCCTGAGGACTCATCTCTGGGAGGGCTGTGGTGTTTCTATATTACCTTTCTACTGTATATATCTGTAATACATTATAAATATATGCTTATATATAAAGCTTCATTCCTTAACTTCCAGCCAGATGAGTCTAGTCTGGGTGATTTCAGAAGCGTGGTGGGGAGTGGATAACTCCTGAACCACCACAAAAGCACAGGCCAGGGTGATGTTTGTTCCAAGGAGTGGCACCTGAAGGATGAGTCTGTTATTCCATGACTCCTTGGTTGATCCGTTCTCCCAAGAGGGCAGTGATCTCCGAGGAAGAAATGGCCTGCCTGGGAAAATAAAGCAGGATGTGCAAATTGTGTTCAGGGGATGCTTTAATGCAGTAGCATCTCCTTAAAAGAAGCTCAACTGCATGCAGCAGAGGAGAGCTGAGTTTCTCTTCACATGTGGGTTTAATAGCCTGCCAAGGCACAACTGTGGGTTTAGTGCTGGAGGAAGTCTCCAGGAAAACAGTTCCCTGGGGTGAGGTCAGTGTCCTTCTCCTGTCAGATTTCAAGGGAATGGGCTGAGGAGTTGTGGTCAGTGGTTAGCTTGGTTCTGAGGCAGGGTGGTTAACACGATGCTGAGCAGAACATGGTGATGTGGAAACTAATGACATCTTCACACAACTGACTGTTCAAGTGTCCCAAAGACCATCCAGGCTTTCAGACTCTTCTTGGCCTCCTTCTGGAAGGTGTTGCTTGCCACTCTCAGCTCTCTGTAGAGCACTAAGTTGTTACTCTTCCCCAGCCTTTATGTGATCATAGCTGCAGATAGACAAAGCCACTCTGTGCTCAGTGTGATGTGAAATCTCAGATCTTCACTGCAGCAGAATGATGGCAAATCCCTGGTCAGAGCAGCCCTCTTAGGAAAGTGAGATCATCTAAAATGACCTAACCAAGACTCTCCCATGGATGTGGCACAGGAAATTGTGAGCATTGGGCTCCATCCTGTTTGACCATTTACACTATCTCCTTATCAATGTACCTGGCCTGGCCCTGAGAGATTGGATGGTGTCTGGATACAAGAGGTACAATTTAGTGCTCCCAACTGCTTGAAATGGACCAGATGGTGATTTGTGACCTCTCTGGTGATCAAGGAGATAAAAGCTCTGCAGTGGGGATGTCTTCTGCCCTGCCACTAATCCTGGCCAGAGCTGGCCCAGGTTCTTGGTGCATGCCTTGGAGCGGGAGCTGAGGGAAGGCTGTGACCTGAGCACTCCCCACTGGTGAGCTGAGTCACCCAGATTCAAGTCTCACAGCCTGTGGTAGATTGGAGGGAAGAAATGAACATGGTAGAGGTGTTTTACAGGGAATTAAAACTGTTGCTCTTTTGGTAAAAGAGAGGCTGAATCTGTGACTGCTACCTGGGATGACAGCCCCAGCATCTGCAGGGGGAAATCCCTTGGGATGAGAAAGAACCAGGAGGATGGAGTATAAGGAATGAGCTGCCCAGGGAGGTGGTGGAGTCACCAACCCTGGATGTGTTTAAGAGTCATTTGGATGAGGTGCTTAGGGCTATGGTTTAAGGTGAATCTTGTAGAGTAGGGTTCTAGGTTGGACTTGGTGATGCTGAGAGGCTTTGCTAATGCCAACCTGGATGCTTCTGTGATTCTGTGAGTAGTCCAAGCTGTGCTTGCCCTGGGCTAAGTCTTGTTAACTCAAGCAAATCAAAGTGTAAACGTAGCTGTTTCACTCCTGGTCCTGAGCTGGCTTGAGCAAAGCCATCCTGGGAGTCTCTTCCCAGTGCTCCTGTCCAGGCTCAGCTGCTGCCAGATGAGATGTCCCCTGGAGCCACATTTGCAGCCTGCCACGGACTGGAATTGCCTGCTCTCCAGATACCTGCGGTGCTGCTGCAGTCCTGGGAATGCTCAGCACCTCAGGAGGTATTTGGGAATGAGTTAATTTAATTATTCTCTTGCTCACTGCCTTCAAAATCCACTTAGTGGTAGGGAGGAGCTGCCTTGTCCCTATCAGAGTTGATGGCAGCTGGCCAGCAAAAACCTCTCCCTGGCAGGGGTGGGGATGGACAGCTGGGTCAGAGAAGTCTTAGCTCCAAGGCGCTGGGCAAAGGGAAAAGAAATAGAAATTGTGTTTAAGGCCAGCTGTAGTCTTAATGGGTGATCCTCACAGCAGTAGAGCTGTGAGTTAGACAAGTGTGTGGCATTAGGAAGAGATGTGAGAACCATTGTCCTCACCCTTGCCTGTGCCTGGCTGAACTGTCAGACCTGAGCTGAAGCAATGGCAAGAGCCCCCTGACTTCAGAGCCTGTAGCTCATCACAGTACAGCTCCGAGCTCTGGCAGCCAGGTTCTGTGCTGGGGTGTGGAGTGCAGCCACTGTGCCAAGCAGAAGAGCTTGCAGCCAGCAAACTCGGCCTGAGTTGGAGCCCAGGGGGGAGAACTCTTGTGCCTCTCCCCACTGTTTTACAGGCTTGCTGCTGCCCTCCTCATTATCATCTTTTATGGCATCTCATCAGCTGTTGAAAGCATCAGAGGAGGAAATGAAGGGCCCTATACTGTCCAGGCTCTGTGGCTCTATGTCCCCTGAGGAGCTATTCTCTTCTGGACGTGCCCACAAGTGGCTTCCATGAATGTTGCACCCTAATGGCACACTGAAGAAAGGCTGGAGAGACAAAGAGCTGAAATGCTGCTGGAGACCTCCCTCTTCATCTCCCATCGTGTGCTTCTCCTTGTCAACCTTTCCACTCCCTTTCCATAACAGATGTAGGCATTCTCCTGAGATTCCTATCCCTGCCTCACATGATTGCTACTCCTCCTTGCATCTTGACTGCATCAGGTGAACATTTCTGAGCTGTGGCCATCAGTCCTTACTCCTTATTGTACCTGGGGGTTGTCACCAATTCTCTTTCCTTTCCTCTCTGCCTTTCAAACCCTCTGCAAGGGATGACCTTGGGCCCAAGACCTGATACAGGCTTCAAATAGTCTTTTCTAAAATCCAGATGTGTTTGGACTAAGTCCACTTTGGGAGTACTCTCATGTGAAACTGTCCTAGCAGCCAGCTCTGAGCCTGAGCCACAGGTCAGGCAGGCTGTGTGACATCTTTCTGGTTCCTTAATTATGGACCACTGCCTGTTTGGAGGGAGGGGGAGTGGGGAGGGAGAGGAAGAAGAAATGGATTTGGAAAGTACAGTGCAAGTTATGGATCTGAGGCAATCAAACATCAATCTTCTGTTGTATTGCTCACCTCCTTGAGCTTGTTTGGAAAGGGGGAATTTACTGCACTGTAAGCCAGGGAAGCAACCTGCAAAGTGGGGGGCATAGGATCATAGAATGGTTTAGGTGAGAAGGGACCTCAAAGCTCATCCAGTTCCAGCCCTGCTGTGCCATAGGCAGGGACACCTCCCACCAGAACAGGTCGCCCGAGGCCTCATCCAACCTGGCTTTGAACACCTCCAGGGAGGGAGCAGGATGTGTCCTAGGAGGGAGCAAGGAAACACAAAAAGAAGTGGGGAAGGTTGTGAAGCCCTCCCCAGAGGTATGAATCTACTGAGTGTTACCCACTCCTCCTCAGCCACCCGTGGGGACACCTTTGGAGGGGAACAACCTACCTTACCCACACCTGGTACACACCATCAAACAGCAGTAAGGAGCAGTGGGTGGGCCAAACATTGCCACCCTGTACACCTCCTGGAGCAATCCTTGGAGAAAAACCCTGCCACCAGCCCAGGGCTTGCTGCTCTGGCATCCTGGATGGAAGCCTGGTATGAGCCCAGGGTGAGCAGAGATTGGTCTTCTCCAGGCAGGGAGAGCAGCTGCAAGACATCCCAGCAGACAGTTGATGGAAGGTGCTCTCCCCAACTGAGAAGTGTTTGGGAAACACTTGCAACTCCTTTTCTCAGGTGCTGCAAAGCGGATTTGTTTTGTAAATGGCGAAGCTGTTAATTGCCTCGACTTTATTAAGAGGGAGCTGAAAAGGTGCTAACAAGTTTCTGTTGGTGTGCTGGCTATGAGCCACCTCAGGGAGCTCCACGGGGAGAAGGGAGGTGGTTGAGTTGCCACGAAAGTACCTTTGCTTTCTAGAGAAGAAGAAAGAGAAGTTAGGCAGCAGCTTTGCCAGTAGCCTAAGACTTGGGGAAAGATGGGAATTTCCTAGGAGGAATTTCACTGGAATCTACACACAGTTCCTCTCCAGAGGATTCACTTTCTGCCCAGGAACGTGGACTGGAGTGTCCCCGTGGCACCACAGCAGCAAAGAGCTCTCAAGGATTGTTTTCTGCCTCTGCTGCTTTCAAGACACAAGTAGAAAGAGGCTCCTGCATGCCGTGGGGGGAGTCCAAGTGCTTAGCTGCTGCTGGGGCTTAGGGATATAACTTTAAGCACCTCACTTTAAAAAAAAAAAAAAAAAAAAGCTTAAGATTAGAGGTGATGTTTCAAAGTGACCAAAGTTGCTAACTGCTCATAACAACCTTTGGTACACGGTGCAGCAAGGCAGGCAGCCAAATCTCCCACTTTTCCCTGGGAATCCTCAGTAAATCCTGCAGCTTCATCCTCTTGGGTGGGACTAATACTAGCAGGGGCTAACCAGGGGCTGATGAAGGCCCTTTCACAGGCTCAGGGGTTGGAAGGGACCCAAAGAGATCATCGAGTCCACCCCCCCTGCCAGAGCAGCACCCAATCTAGCTCAGGGCACACAGNGCACCAGACAATCTAGCTCAGGGCACACAGGAACACATCCAGACAGATAGAATCTGAATCATAGAATTCTATGATTTAGACAGGATACAGGCCTTGAAAGGCTCCAGAGAAGGAGACTCCACAACCTCTCTGGGCAGCCTGTGCCAGTGCTCAGGGACCCTTCCAATCAAGAAGTTCTCCCTTGTGCTGAGCTGCAACCTCCTGTGCTGCAGCTTCCATCCACTGCTCTTTGTCCTATCCCAGGGAGCAGTGAGCAGAGCCTGTGTCCCCCCCAACCTTTTCCTGACCCCCAGCCCTCAGATATTTATAAACATTGATTCAATCCCCTCTCAGTCTTCTCTTCTCCAGACTAAAAAAGCATCCCCAGGTCCCTCAGCCTCTCCTCATCAGGCAGTGCTGCAGTCCCCTCATCATACTTCCAACTTTGCCATGCTAAGGGTTGGGTTTGCAAGTGGCCAAAGACCTGTGGCTGGTTTTTTTTTTGAGGGCTGGAGGGAATTGCTGGCACTGGCTGGTTTCACTGCACTAGAGGCAGCGTGACAGGGAATCTAGGGCTGCATATGAAAAGGTCACTTAACCCTGCTGAAGAGAGGAGATTCTAACACTTGTCAGCTTGAGTGATGGAGCCTCTGCATGGAGAGCCATAATATTCATGTCAGAGAATTGCCAAGCCCATGCGGAAGTCCTGAAGATGGATGGGCTGGGGATGCACTCCTGACACTTTAATACGGGGGGAGGGCTACAGCACAAACACCTCGTGCAGAATTATAATCCATGAAAGGCCACTGGTGGCATAAATTAAAGGTAATCCACCAGGCAAGGACTTTAACAGCCCGAGCAAAGCAGCCTGGCCTGAAGGAGGGCTGATGGTAGGACACAGCAGGGGCTGCTGCGGGACAGTGGGGATGGGAGCAGCCCCCAGCTGGGGCAGGAGAAGGGTGGGAAGGAGCAGTGCTGGGCCAAAGTGTGGCCAACCTCCAAACTGCTTTGCAGAGATCTCCTGCAGAGCCTGAGCTTTGTGAACTCAACAAACTCACTTCTCACTGTCCAGCAGCGTGACCTGTGGAGGGGAGGGGGATTGGGGCAGGTGTTGCTCACTGTGGTGCCTCCACCTCCACCCACAAACAGCCCTGCCAGCCTGTGGGGAGAGCCCAGGGAGGCACACAGCTGCTGCTGCTGTGGATTCTCTGTCAAACCTATCCTTGCATTCTCCCCTGGGAGCCAAAACAAGGATCCAGTTCCTGCACTGGTGACATCTGCCCAGGCAGACACAGCTCCCCACCTGCTTCTGAGTGCTGGAGTCTCCCAAGGACATGCCACCCATCCAGTGCCAGGCTGCTGTGGTGCCTGAACTTCACCTTCTCACGCAGTGATGGAGCTGACCCTGGCCAACACCACATGTGGAGTCGTGCCCATGCTCCTGCCTGAAGGGACATCAGGCTGTGGGGGGCATTTCTGGCTGTAGGGAAGAAGAAACAAAAAGACAAGCTGCTGGCTGCTGTTCCTGGGGAGAGTGCTGGGATGGGTACCTGGATGGCAGCGTGGCCAAAAGGCACCAAGTGAGATGGTCCTGGGTTAGGTGGGAAGGCCTGGCAAAGCTTAGCCTGGGCTATTGCTGTGGTACAGATATCCCCATACTGATGGTCTGGAACCCTATCAGTTGAGCAGGCTTCTCTGGTATAAACCTGCCCTGGTCTGGTGTATTTCTACATGTAAAATGTTTCCCTTTCTCATTAAACATGGGCTATAAAGCAGCCCTTTCCCACAGCAGAGGCACAACCATGCTGCTGGGCTGCTGCTGGTGCTTGTGAACCTCTGCAAAGGCAGCAGTGCTTTCAGGCCAGTTCAGCAGCTGTGCCACAGCTTACCCTGGCCATGGCAATGGCTCTGCCCCACAAACAGCAGCTCTGGCAAAGCCTGCTCAGACGTGAAAGTGCTGCTCCAAGACTGTCCAAGTGACTCAACAGCCCTGCTTGGGATGCCCAGAGAGGTGTGCCTGGCCCAGAGCATCCCCAGCACCCTCCCAGTGCCCCAGCTCTGCAAGGAGTCTTCAGCCCCAAAGAGGAGAAGCAGTGCTGGCAGATCTTTGGGGGCACAGGCAATAGATTTTTGGGTTGGGTTCAAGCAGCACCTGTTCCAGATTCAGATTTTCACTTCTTCGTGGTAATTAGGATCATTAGTACTGATTAGTGCAGGGCCACGAGGCTTTAAAGGGGCAGCAGCATCTCTTCCTCACAGCAAGCAGTGAGTTGCAGGTGTCCCAGCCTGAAGTGGACTTTGCTAATCGTGAGTAAGCAGCTTCAGGTTTGCAGGCACCAATCAGTCCCCTCAGGTGCTCTGTGGCTGGAGAAGGAGCCCTTTGCAAAGCAGCAGAGGACAGGACTTTGCTCTGCTCTCTGTGTGAGTTGTCATTTATTTTGTAAACTGCCACGTGGGAGTTTGCTGCCCAGGTAAGATCACTCCAGGAGTGGTGGGAGCAACCTGGTGGAGGGGGTGCTGCAGGCAGCTGTGGGGTTTGTTGCCCTGTGCCACCCTGTGCAGGTGGCCTTGGGGTCTGTGTCCCTGCAGAAGCTCGTGGGCAGGGTCTAGGGGCTCCCTGACAGTGCTCTGATGGATTAAGATGATCCTGAATTTCTATTGTTTTGTGGTGAATGTAGTGAGAATTGATGACTGTTGTATCCAAGCAACAAAGGGAGAGGAGGGGGAGAGGATGAGAGAGCTTCAGCTTCTCCAGGACTGATATCTCAGGCAAGCTCTAAGCTGTGGAGTTGTTTTTGTGTTTGTTCAGACTTGCTATTGTCTCCCAGAGCTATAAAAAGAGAATGGAAATTTGTGTCATGGGTTGGTATGTGACTTTCTCCTGAGTTTGCTTCAATTTGCATTTGGTTTCTGGCTTTTTGCATAAGATGCTCTCGCTGCCTTAGCTGGTCTGGGTGCCAGAAATGCAAATGGATTTGAGAAAGCAATTAGACAGATTCCAGAAGAACAGTTCATCTCCAGCATGGGAATGCTAGGTGGTGGATAGGGGTGCTGGCTTGGCAAGCCAGTGGTGATGGGAGGGCTCAGTGAAGGATGGGTCTTGGCTGCAGGGGCTCTGCTCCTCTCTGCAGCCTTGTTTCCCTGGGACAGAGACCTGCTCTGGTGCTGTGGGCACCTGCAGACCTCTCACTTCTTGTTTTCTGCAGTGATTTTAGTCTGAAAAGATGCTGCAGAGAGACTCGTGAGGTGACACACAGCATCTGGATGTGAGGAGGAAGTTCTTCACTATTGAGAATAGGGAGACCCTGGAATGGGTTGCCCAGGGAGGTGTTTAAGGCCAGGCTGGATGAGGCTCTGGCCAGCCTGGTCTAGGGTAGGGTGTCCCTGCCCATGGCAGGGGGGTTGGAACTGGATGATCCTTGTTGTCCCCTTCAACTCTCACTGATTCTATGATTCTATATCCTGGATGTGCCTGCTTATGGGAAGTCCTCATCCTGTGGGATTTACCTGCCACTAGGATAAAGCAGAGGTTATTGTTTTGTGATGGTATCCTGGTTCTGTCCTCTGAGTGCACATCAGCAGTGACTGTCCCTGTGACCTCCTCTGGGAGATGGAGGGGATTTTGGCATCCTCAGGGGCTGCCCAGGTATGGGGCTGGTGCTGGTCAGCAGCCACCCAGGGCAGCAGCAGTCTGGGGAACCCCCAACAGCTACTACAGAAGCAGAGCTTGGAGGTTTTGTGCAGGCAAGCCAGGCAGTGCACCTGGTGCAGGAAAGATCTCTCTCAGTTTATCACTTCCAGTTCAGCCTAAATTCTGGTGGGTTGCAAATGCTGTTGTGGCAGCACTGTGCAAAAATCTTGGGGCGTTTTTCCTTTGGTGGTGTGGCCTCTCAGTTATGGAAATCTTAGAAACAGCTACTCCAAAACAGCCCAAAAAGCCTGCAAACTGATGGGCCTCTTGGTGTAGCCTTCCCAGCTGTCAGGAAACTGCTCTCTGCAAAAACAAATGTATGGAAGTGAGTTGTGCTTCCCTACTTGGGTGTTTTACACCCTGAGCCTCCTGCTTTGGCTCGAGTGTATGTCGAGGCTGTGTTTGCTCTGGGAGCCATCAGGATACCCTGGTAAGACAGCGCCAGAGCATTTGCAATGTGGGTGCAATGTGCTGGCAGGGCTGTAAGGTTCTTTTGCACTTTTCTCTCCTCCTCCCCTGTCTGGAAAGCAAATCTGGCAGAATCACAGAGTTGTTTTGATTGGACGGGATCTCTAAAATCATCAGGTCCAACTGTCAACCTGAGCCAAAGTGCCATGTCCACACATTTCTTCAGTGCCACCTCCCTGGGTAGCCTGTCCCAGTGCCACCTCCCTGGGTAGCCTGTCCCAGTGCCACCTCCCTGGGAAGCCTGTCCCAATGCCTGACCACTCTTGCAGCAAAGAAATTTTCCATACTATCCAACATCCTTTGCCCCCACATCATGGGCACGGGTGGTGGCACAGCCCTGGCTCCCTCCTAGGAGCAATTCAGGCTGCTGTATGGCCCTGGAGAGGCCAGCAGAAGAGCAGGACCCGCTGGGGCTGGCAGCAGTTCCTGCCCTCCCTTCGCCGCCGTGTGCGGGGCTGTTTGAACCCGGAGCAGCAGGGAACCAGCAGATACATTCACAACTGTCCCCAAGTTTTCTCTCCTGTCCCCAGTTCAAAGGGCTTCTCTCAGGTCTTCAAGAACCTTGCAGCGGGTGCCGACGCTTTCCACATCAAAGCCTCGCATTGTCTGGGGGCTGTCGGGGCCAGGCAAATTAAAGAGGAATTAGGAGCTCCAAAATCAGCTTTAGCCAGGCAGTGCTGCGGTACTCAGCACTTGAAAAAGGTTAGATATTGCGGTAATAGCTCTTAAAGCAAACCCTCCAGGGACTGCAGGCTGGAGCCAACCTTTCTCGAGGCTCGGGAGAGCAACCCTCTTGCTGCCTTGTGGTGTCTTTTGGGTGACGGATGAGAACCCTTGGAAGTTCTGCCTTTTATACAGAAAGAAACAAACCTAAAGTCGTGCTGCTAGGAGGCCAGAAAGGAAAAAAAAAAAAAAACCAACCCAATCCTTTTCATTGTGGTGTTTATTGCAAAATACAGTCCAGAATCTTAACTCTTCAGGGATACCTTCCAAATAATATAGACAAAAAAATAATAATAATTAAAAAAAAGATTGTGCCAAGCAACAATACAACTTATTAATAAACAACATTAGGCATAAAGAATTCTGAATTCTTATCTGCTCATGAAAAACAAAACAAAAAAAAAAAGCAATAGGAATGGTAAACTGCTTAATTTTATCCAGCACAAATACAGGAGGCTACTCTCTATTGGGGCAGGGGTTTGGGCAGGAAAATACAAAATATAGAGGGGGGGAGGGTAGGAGAGGATAAAATAAAACTCGAGGCAGGGGTGGGGGGAAAGAAATGAAATCTGTAAACACTGTCTGTAAACTTAACCAAGTCCTCTAAAGGCTGCAGTTGTTGTAGCACACCCCACGACACTGCAAAACCTCCTCTCCCATCAGAAAGTGCATCAGTTCTGCCCTCCACATGCTGCTGAGCAGCTGCTGTGCATGGACAGCTGGGCTGGGGCTGCTCTGGGGCTACCGGGATGGATTGTGCCACTTTTGGCCACAGCCTCCATCCCTGCCTCACTTGCTGTAGGGATGGAGTCCCGCCGCTGGCCTTGGCAGACTCACAAGGGGTTGAGCGTACCCTAAAACCGTTCCCTTTGTCCGACAGAGAAGTAAAGTGACTCCCCAGCAAGAAAGAAGCTGCTGGCAAGCAGTGAGGAGAAAACAAGGAAGCCAGAAGAGCCCCCGGTCCCTCGGCGCCTGCGCCTTGCGCTTCCCGACCTCACAGCATCCATCTGCAGGAGCTCCACATCGCCTTGCGCCGTGCCCCCCGCTCAGCCTTCCACTCTCTTTCCCGCCCCAGCTCCACCAGCAGAGCGTGGGGGACGCCAAAGCCTCCTCCTCGGCCGCCGCCTATCTCTTATGTCCCTTGTTCCTCCGCCTGGTGTGGTTGGGGGCGGCGGCGGCGGAGTCCCGACGGCTGCAGAAGTGCTTGGCCACCAGCTGCCGGCACTGCTCGCAGCGCACGGTGCAGCACCAGTGGAACTTGCAGTTGCAGCTGGCCACCACCTCAGTCCTCCTCTCCTCCACGCGGAGCCCGCACTCGGTGCAGAGCCGCCGGCAGCTCCTCTTCTCCCACTGCGAGAGGTTCCTGCCGCTCTGCAGGCACTCGCGGCCCTCGGTGCCGTGGTGGCCCAGGCTGGCGTTCCTGGTGCAGTAGTCGGGAGAGTCCTCCAGGAAGACCAGCTCGGTGGCGTGGACGTGGTGGAAGGCTTCCGCCGTGGCCCCGCGGCTGTCGGCGCTGTTGCCGGCTCTCACCTTCCTCTTGTCCATCTCCAGCTTGTGGGCCTGGTCGTATTTTATCTTCAGGTAGTTCCCAATCTCGCGGAACTCGGCGAGCTGGAGCCAGCAGGTCTGGATGCTGCAGCTGCCTGACACCCCGTGGCACTTGCAGGCTCGCTTCATGGTGGCTTTCACTGCCTTGGTGGGAAAGGTGGAGAAGTTAGGAGCAGCAGAGCAGCACCACCCGAGTGCTGGTGGGTAACAGCAATGTGTCCTTGTGGCCAAGAAGGACAATGGGATCCTGGGCTGAGTGTGGCCAGCAGATCAAGGGAGGTTCTTCTCCACCTCTATCCTGCCCAATCTGGAGTACTGCCTTCAGTTTTGGGCTCCCCAAGTTAAGAGGGACAGGGATCTTCTGGAGAGGGTCCAGCAGAGGGCTACAAGGATGATTAGGGGGCTGGAGCACATTTCTTATGAGAAAAGGCTGAGGGACCTGGGGCTTTGCAGTTTGGAGAAGAGAAGACTGAAAGGGGATTTAATCAATGTTTATAAATATCTGAGGGCTGGGGGTCAGGAGTGGGGGCACAGGACAGGCTCTGCTCACTTGTCCCCTGGTATAGGACAAGGAGCAATGGATGGAAGCTGCAGCACAAGTGGTTCCAGCTCAACACAAGGGGCAACTTCTTGACTGTAAGGGTCCCAGAGCACTGGCACAGGCTCTTCAGAGAAGTTGTGGAGTCTCCTCCTCTGGAGCCTTTCAAGGCCTCTCTGGATGTGTTCCTGTGTGACCTGAGCTAGACTGTCTGGTCCTGCTCTGGCAAGGGGGTTGGACTTGCTGATCTCTTTGGGTCCCTTCCAACCCCTAACATCCTGCCATCATTTAAATGTCAAACCCAGGCTGTATGGCACTTCTAATCTGGGGGGAAATGGGTCAAAAGTGGCTGATGCTGGGCATGACTTCAGGTCCTTCCAGGACAGGAGCTGATGCACTTAATTCAATTCCCAGAAAACATCTGTCCCTCCTCATTCATTTAGAGGACAGAAATAGCAAGCGGGCACCAAGCATTGTCTCCAGCCCTCGCAGGAGCTGCTTCCCCCAGCCTTTGTCAGGTCATGCCCTTCTCAGGCCCCTCACCTCTCTCATGGCAGCCTCAAGCCTCCTCTCAGAGGTTTCATTCAAAACGTGTGAAACTGCTTTGGAATAATCATACCCAACCTCTCTGCATCTCCTCCAGGCCAAGCACTTCACAGATATTATCTGCCTATCTCCCTCTGGTATTTATAAGGTCCCAATCACTGGTATCTATGTGAGATTAAGCCTTGACACACCCTATGAGATAGGTATGTTAAGTGTTGCCATCCTTGTTTTTACAGACAAGGAGATTTGGCAAGATGCTGAGAACCTCAGCCCAGGTGGGGAGCAGGAGGTGAGTCTGGCAGCTGGCTGGTGAGTGGGGCCAGCTCACACCTGGCTTCCCTGGCCAAATAGCTTGGAAATGCATATTGGGAGAAAGTAAGGAGGTCCTTGCTTTGTTTTACAGACCATGCAAGCACAAGGTGAGCACAGAACCCGTGCACATCTGAGTGAGTGCTGTCTGCTGGCATTAACTGTCTGCACGTCCAGCTGCAGGAGCTGGAAGTTCAGGTCTAGGGTCAGCGTCTGGCTGTGTTTTCTTTTAACCCGTGCCAATGCTTACAGGGGTTAGATTGTCATAGAAGGCTGAAGATGGGGCAGCCCACTAGACTCTCAGAGCCTGCCTTCAACATAGTAGCAATAAGTGAGATGATATTTGGCTTACCAGTCTCCCAACTTCATTGTTGTGCAGGTTGATCAGCGCACGAGTATCGTGTCCTGTTTCCAAAGCATCCACAAAGAGCTTGGAGATCCTCTCCCCGAAGTCCACGTTGTCACTGCATCCTCCCCAGACCCAGCCTCGGCCACCTGCAAGGCAGACAGACAGAGTGTGAGCACAGAACTGCCCCAGCGGGCCAAATTCCTCCCTGCCATCCCAGGGGCTGCTTGTGGGGCTGGAGAGGCGATGGCAGCCCGAGGCGGGGACGCAGCTCACCGACGCGGCCGTTGCGGGAGTCGTCGCAGCCGCAGCTCTCGAAGTCCCCCAGGCTGCAGTTCCTGGTGAGGGTGTACATGACGCCGGCCGAGCTGATGGCGTGCACGAAGGATGTCTCCCGGGTGGCTGAGGGAGAGGGGAGAGAGGCCGTTACGTGCAAGAAGAGATGTCGCTCCCACTTCGTTGGGCGTGATGTTCTCCTGTGCCGCAAAGGTGCGAGAAGGGAGAACCCTACGGTTTGTGCCGAAGGTAAGGTGTTATGGAAATTAAATGGTTGTGGCTGGAGTCTCCTCAGGCTTCAGCACCGAGGGCTTCCGCAGTCTGGCAGGACGTTAGGCAGGTGTCCCGGCACAGGATGGAATTTCTTGGCAAGGGTAGGATCTGAAGGCAATGCCCCAGTCCTGCTCTGGCCAAGGTTAGTTACCACTCCCTTCGCCTGCACTGGGCTGTCCCTGTCCTTTCCTGCTCTGGGGGCACGCTCTTGCTTTGATCTTGCCTGCCGGGGAAAACTGTTATTGATCTTGTCTCGGTCGGTCATTGAACCAGTGCTAACAGCTGTCGGCACCCACACTGCTCGTTTAGGCTCTTCTTGAGCTTTCCTAACAGATTCAATTGAGATGCTGCTTCAGGGAAAGAGCAAAGAGTTGCTTGCTGGAGCAAACAGTACTGAAATACTTCCACGACTTGCTTATGAAGGCAGTTTCTTAGTGCAAGTCTCTGTTTTCTCCATTTGTCCTGTGCTTCTCCCCATTGCAAGCTCCAGCACTGTGCTCCTGCCACTGCCTGCGCAGCATCCCAGGGAGCAAGCCCTTGGAGCAGCGTTTCTGGAAGGGTCAAGCTCTAGCCTGGCACGGACAGAGATCCAGAGACAGCCTGGCATTCCAAGAGAAACGTTAGGGCTATTAATTACACCAATTAATACAGGCAGAGGAAAACCAGCCATGGTATTTCAGGACACCAAAGCCCTCCTCCGTCGTTCAGTTCCATCAGCAGCCTGAGCTCTCTCTATGGCACATCCTGAGTCGTACCCAAAGACATCCAGCTGGGGGATGCTGGAGGTGGCAGGCAGAGGTGCACTCACCGCTGCGGAGCCGGTTGTGGGTGGAGAGCTGCAGGGCGCTCTCGGGGCAGTTCCAGCGCTCCCACCCAAACTGGAACTTGCACTCCTCCATCCCGCTGTGTGCCCCGGCTGCCACGCTGCTGGAGTACGTCAGGTAAGCCTGGCACGGGAGAACAGAGGGGTTAAAACCCACCGAGAGCTACCGTTTATCAATGAAAACAGACATAAATGGATTGGGAATCCTTTCCCTTGGCACTCAGTAGGGCCGATATGTTCCAGCAAAGAAGGTTCCTTGGCAACGTCCTATTTCCCACTTGCAAACCAAAATTACTCTGCTAAAATTCCTGACAGCCCATGTGTTAATTACCTTAGGTCCTGTCATCAGAAAGTTATTCACGGACCTGAAATAAAGAAAAGAAAATTAACTGCACGCTTTACCACAGGCTGAAAAGCATCCCGAGAGGTGCTCTTCCTGCTGGGTTGGACCCTACCATGCTGCTGCCTGGAGAACAGAGCTGTAGACCGCTGTGATGGAGAGGATGAGGAAGGTGCTTCTCTTCATGGCTGTCACAAGGAGCGGGGTCGGATCCTTTCTGCTGATGCTTAGCTCTCTGCAGGGCCACCTTCCCTCCGCCGCTTCCCAAGGTGAGCTATGGGGACAGAGGAAAGCTGCAGGCACATACAGCCCTGCTATTTATGAGGTGAAGTTGTGAATAGTCAGAACCCCCCCCTACTCATTTGCTACCCAATGACTTCGTGTGCTCAAAACGCTCCAATGGGTGGCAAGGAACCGCCTAAGGTTGCACTTCAAAAGGCGGCGTGCTGGCCCTGGGAGCGGGATGGTCTGGAGGAGAGCAAACTTCCCTAACAATGGGACACTTTTAACTCTCCTCCCCGCCACCAGCCACCCCTTTCTCTCAGCCCCTACTCCACTTGCCTTCTCCTTTTCAGCCTTTGCTGGCCAGCAGAGGCTCAGCCCTCGCGTCCCTCCGAAGTAAGAGGCTGATGCAGTTCTATAGCTCCCCTGCTCCCTGCCTGCTCCTTCCTCTGAGAACTCCCTGAGGAGTTTAAACAACCTTTCTGCAGAGATCTCTAGAGGACAGACCTCCCAGCTCTTCTCGACTTGAAGAGATGTGTCTAACGGCAGGGCTCCTCTCCCTCCTCGCCTCCTCATAATTAAAGTTTCCTCCTTTCCATCCTGATAACAGCGCGCAGGGCTCGGGAGGGTTTGGAAATCTCTCTTTCACGCGGCTGCAGCTTGGGAACATTCTGTGAATCATTTATGTGGTTTGCTCCATGCTCCAACGCTGTAATTAGGGGAACAGTTTTCTGGGGTTAGTAATTTCCCTACGGTGGAGGCTGCAGCAGCAGGCAGCAGGGCTCTGCAGGCAGGAGTTGCTGCCCCTGCCCCTGCGAGAAGCCTCCACCGCTGCCGAGCCATCAGCTCTGCTCAGGGAAAGAAAATCTTTATCAGAGGAAACCCAAGAAAGCCTCTTAATAGTTACAATCGGCATCATTAAGGGATATTCAGAGCAACAGCGAGATGGTGCTCAAGGAAAATTCTTGGTTTGCTTTCTCGTGGCTCAGTGGTCCAGCAGGAGCCTGGCTCACTCCGGACCGGGGATCCTGCCTGCTGTGCACATAGAGCAGTGTGGGTGCTCGGCCCCAGGGCAGTGCCATGTGGTGTCAGCAGTGCCAAACAGCTCTTCGGTTCTGCCAGGCACTGCCCCGTGGCACACGGGCACAGCACCTGCTCAGTGCTGGCTCCACTGCAGGGCTCTGATGCTCCCCTTGTCATCCTTGTCTTCCTCCTCTTCCTCCTTTCAGCTCCCTGGCTGACCCCTGGGTGCGCTGGTTTGCCGCTGCAGCAACAGGACTGACAAAAGGGCTGCAAATGAGACCTTCAAGGGAACAGGACTGCGTGTGGCACCTGTGCCGGGAGCAAAAGGGGCCACAGGAGCATAAAGCCCATCCCTGCACCTGGGTGAGCTGCTGCAGCCGGTGCCACTGTGATCAGGCAGGAGGCTGTGCTTTAAACCTTGGGAGAGAGCTTTGCTGTCTTGCCGTGTAACGCACAAGAGCGGTGCAGAGCCGGCAACCTGCCCTGTGGTGCTGGGTGTGAGAAGCACAGGTCTGTTGGCTCAAGCCCCAGGCAGC
>VWZI01021471.1:1142986-1153192 GCA_013396835.1 Psilopogon haemacephalus
TTTTTTTTTTTCCCCCTTCCCCTTCTCTCCTCATCTACCAAGACGATAATATTATAAATGTTCATCCCTGCCCTGTTCATCTTTTGCAGTGCTGAGGTCTGGAGTTCGTTCTGGTTGCTGCAGTCTGGGGAGTTTTTAGGTGAATTAAGCTGCAGCACAGGAGGTTGCAGCTCGAGACAAGGGGAACCTTCTTGACTGTATGGGTCCCAGAGCACTGGCACAGGCTCCCCAGAGAGGTTGTGGAGTCTCCTTCTCTGGAGCCTTTCTAGGCCTGTCTGTGCCCTGAGCTAGATTGTCTGGTGCTGCTCTGGCAGGGGGGTTGGACTTGATGATCTCTTTAGGTCACTTCCAACCCCTGGCATCCTGTGAATTCAGCGAAGCACCTGTGGGTCATCCCCAACCTGTCCAGGCTGGCAGAAGCAAATGCTTGGGGCTCAGGAGGAGCCTTAGCACAGGTATGGCAGAGTTGCCACGACCAAGGACCAAATCCTGAAACAAGCACAGTCTAAACACCATGCTGGTAGCCAAGAATGTGTCCTGAAAGGTCATACAACAAATCTTTCATTTGCTCCTGTTTTGGTAGCTACCGACCCATTTGCTGGTGCCTCCTTCAGCCCAAGAGCCTGTGACTGCAAGCCAGACCAGGCAGCTGCCCACAGCCAACCTTCCTGCCTTCACTCTGCAAGAAGCTGCGTTGGCTCATCCTGCTCATGTGCCTTTTCCCTGTACTTCACCCATTCCACAGTGTGGACCATGCTGGGCTTGCTCACAGCGAACTTTTAAAGCTGCAGTGAAGGGAGAAGGCATTGTAGGTGCAGAGGCACTTCCAGAAAACCCTTTAAAAGGGCAGTGGTGGAGTCTCCATCCCCGGAGTATTTTTGAATTGTGTAGATGTGGTGCTGAGGGACATGGTTTAGTGGTGGATTTGGAAGTGCTGTGTTAACAAGTGGGCCCAAATGATCCAGAGGTTTTTTCCAACCCCAATGACTCTATGATAGGAGCCAGCAGCCCTCCCTTGCATTTATTTGAAATACATTTCCTATTAGAGGAGCAAACAAGATTGAGCAGTGGGTGAATACCACCTGTACCTGCCTTCTAAAGTCACTGCTCCCAGGGGCTGTGGGCATCCCTGTGGCTGTTACACAGCTCCAGCTACACTTCCTGCTTTGCAGCACCAAAATATTTGAGAATCCTTTTTCAAGGCACTCAGATTGGGAAGGGAAAGGAAAAGCTCTGTGCATCCTCCAAGACGCTGGTGTGGATTTTCTTGTGTGTAACTTTGGGTGTCTGTCCCTGAATGACCTATCTGGACTCCTTGATCAGCAATAGGGAGGCAACTCATCTGGGGTAAAATTCATTGTGCTTGTGGAGTATTCACATTTCTCTACTGCCTATGAAGGGAGCCTGGTCAGTGAGCTCAGGGAGGCGGAGATGTCTCACAGTGGGTTGAGAGCTGCAGGAATGTGCTGTGGATCCTTTCTGTTGGCATAATAGGCTTAGGTAGAGGAGGTTTGAGTCTGATATGTGCATGTGGAGAAAATGTTTTAAATGTGATTAAATGTGTTTGAGGGACCTCTTTTTCCAGTGTTTGTTTAAATTAATGTAATGAACGGGTTTGTGATTGGACTTGATGATCTTAAAGGTCTTTTCCAACCTAAATGATTCTACGGAAAAAAAAATGTTTTATTCCTCAATGTTCATAAATAGTGGCTCTTTTCCACCCAGTGATGCTTTCCTTTATCCATCCATCTTCAGAGGATGCAGGGGTTGCTGTGTGCCCTGGCAAGCACCAGCCTGAGAGCAGGTTTTCTCTGTGGCTGTGTCTGCAGTATTATTTGAGGTAAAGAATGGGCTACTGTAGTGGTAGAAAAATATGCATAATGCTGCTCAGCTGGAGCTCCAGAGAGATGGTCTGGGTCCCACTGAGCTCAGCCCTGTGCAAACCTGGCTGTGCTGCTTCTGGAGCTAAGATCATCCTGGCAGCAGTGTAGCTGCATTTTTGTTATGCTGAAAGCGCTGCTGACTTGTGCCGGCTGGCTCGGTTACCTCTGCATCTGCTCTGGCCTTCCATGTAAAATCTGTGTGTGTGTGTGTGCACCATCAGGGCTTGGTTACCTTGCTTCCATCCCCGTACTCCAACCAACTGTCAAAAATAGAAAGCTGTGTTCTTGACCAAAATCCTCTGGGAGTAAGCAGGAAGGCGACTGCTGGATATGAATATTTGGTGTAAGCCACAGCTGACATTTGGCACTGAGCAGTCTTTGTGTAGAGAGCATTAACCTCTTCTTGTTAGGCTGGATATAAGTTTGGGAGATCAGAAAAGACTTCCAAATACAGTCTGGGTGATTCAGGAGTCCAGGTTTTGGTTTTATTAATATTTGTCCATTTTCACAAGTAACTATCATGCTTATGATGAAAAGAGATTACAAGGGCAAAACCTCTTAAACTTTTAGACTGGCACACATGCTCTCAGAGGCAGAGGGCAAACAAAGTGTTCAGGACAGTGGAGCAGAAGAATCTTGCTTCTGGCTTGCTCTTCTGTACAGTCCCAGGCTCAGCTCTTAGCACCCAGAGCACAGCTCAGGCTATTCTAAACAGGCTAAGACAGAGTTGGCGTGCTTGTGTTTTGGGTTTTTTTCCACCACCATTGCTTTAATTGCTTCATTTATTGTCAGACTTTGTTTCCCAGACTGGTTTTAATACTTTGTTTGGGTTTGGAGGGGCTGAAGATGGGCAGGATTTTAATTGATCTTGGGCTGGGTTTTCGAGGAAGGTGCAATAGTGTTTTGTCCACAGAACGTAATTATGAGAAGCGTTCTCACCCTCAGCTGCAAGCAGCAGATAGCATCTCCATAACGAACGTCTTGACCATTGCATAAAGTGCCCACCAAGTTTCTGGAGCTTGTAAGTTTGGTTCTGTGGTCAAACACAGCTCATGCTGGAGTCAAACCTCATGTTTACATACTCTAGGCAGGACACACACAGAGCTGTGTATAGTTTTTCATATGGAGAGTTTGGCCTGAGGGCATTGCAGAGGGTGCTGAGGCTGGTCACGGGAGGCAAAGATGGGCAGGCAACACTACTCAGGTGCCTTCTGCTTTCGCTGGGAGCAGAGCTACTCCTGCTACAGAAGCAGCAAAGAAGATATCTGACAGGCTATTAATGGCAGGATTTTGGTCAGCACCTTCAGTAAGGGGAATGTGGCAGTTACCTTGCCTTGGCACAACTGGCAGCAATGAAACTAGTAGTCTACAACTATCTGAAGGGACATTGTGGAGAAGCTGCTCCTGGGCTCTTCTCACAGTTAATTGGAGACAGAACAAGGGGGAGTGGACTCAAGCTGAGACTGGGGAGGTTTAGATTGGACATTAGGAAAAGGTTTTTCATGGAGAGAGTGGTCAGGCAGTGGAATGAGCTGCCCAGAGAGGTGACGGAGTCACCCACCCTGGATGTGTTTAAGGGTGGTTTGGATGTGGTGCTTGGGGAGATGGTTTAAGGTGAGTCTTGTAGAGTAGGGTTGTAGGTTGGACTTGGTGATGCTGAGGAGCTTTTCCAACCTGGATGTTTCTGTGATTCTGTGAAACACCACAGTGGTCTTTGAGATGCACAGAAATGCTTTAGATGATCCAACACAGAGAAGGGAGGAAAAAGCAGCAAGCCAGTGGAGCAAGCAAGGTATGGGATCTTTACAGACTCTATGCAGCTGAAGCGCAGCACTGGTATGGCCATGTCTGGAAAGCTGCCTTGGATACAATGGAAATTTGCATTTTATTTCAATCTGCTGCCAAAGGATGAAGAGCTGAGTCAAACCTGCCAGGACTGACACCTCTGATACCAGTGAGTCACCCACCACAGACAGCATTAAACCATGCCTGGCAGCGCAAGCTACCGAGTGTCTGTCAGACACCCACAGAGAAACAGGGGAAAACAAATACTGGCTACCAGGACGCAGTAAAAGGTGAGAGGAAAGGTTGAAAGGGAGCTCAAGTGCAAAGCAAAATTTGGAGGAGAGTCTGAAGAGTGAGGCTGGGAGGTCTGAAGCTTCCTGCCACTCAGCTTTTTAAAACTTGCCCCAGCCTGTGTGGGGCTGGGGCTGCAGGGGCATATATGAAAGAGCCTTTCATGGGCTGGGGAGATGCTGTGCTCATGTTTGGCACAAGAAGTGCTCTGGAAATGCAAACTTTCATGGAGACTACGCGGGCAGCTGCAAGAAGCAGTGATTTCTTTCTCTCTCTCTCTCTTTCTCTCACACCTATTTCTATATGGAGCCCAGGAGGGACAAAGCACCCTAAGGCGAGCAGCCGGTTCGAGGAACAGACGCTCGAGCAGATCAGTGTCTGTAGCTGAGCCAATAAGCTGACACAACTGATTTTATAATCACATTAGTGCTGTCTCGAAATAACACACCCACTGAAACATAACAGTGATTTCATTTTGCAAAATGTTGTGGTGCTAAAGGTAGGGGGATTAATTTTTCAAGGTCAAAAGCCGGGCTGCAATCTGCAAACACCCTGATTCCTGTTAGGTCCCAGTTAGTACCTTCCAGAAAGGTGGCAGGACTGGGTGTGTTAAAAGCCATCCTCAGAAGGTTTCCCATCCTTAGGGGAACAGGAAAAAAAAAAAAAAAACACAGCTTCACTGAAAGGATTTTCTTAGTTCTCTTTGTGCCTTTTGTTCTGTCTTGCTGCCAAAAAAAATATCCATGTTTGGGAATGGAGACAGGTTCCCAGGCTAGGAGACAATGAATCCTGGGGGTGTAAGGAAGGCAGTGATCTCCCTCTGGCACAGTGTCTGCTGCAACACTCCTCTGCTAGTGTGGAAAGACCTGGCACTCTCCTTCTGCCACCGTATGCTTTAGCATCACCTGAGCTGCTTTACTGTCATTATTAGGATCACTAAACCTTAAGGGTAGGTGCATATGGAGGATGAGGGGAAAGGAGAAGCTAGTTGCAGACAATCCTTCTGCTTGGGCTGTTTTTCCTAATGCCACAATTATCAAGCATTTCTGCACTTCAGGCAGTCTATACCAGGAGTCCCACTGCAGCAAAGAGCAACAAGAGAAAATTTAAGCTACTGAGAGTGGTAATTTCCTCTCTCCCTTTTTTTTTTTTTTTGTTTTGTTTTGGTTTGTTTGTTTGTTTTTTGTTTGCTGTTGACTTATAAAGCTCAGTATGGAGGTATATTGTTAAAGTTTCACCAGATGGAAATTCTTGCAACAGAACTGTCTCAAGAACTGACCCAAAATTGTGTCTTCCAGTGTAAAATATGTGGCTTTGGCCTGGGCTTCTCTATCAAACGTGGTGACACACCTGAGCATTATTAAAGGGAGTGAAAATGAACACAAAATGGCTGTGCACAAACTTCCCTCCCCAAAGACAGGGTGAGGAAAGAAGCATGGGATGTAGTGTGGTGTTCAAGGCCAGGTTGGATGAGCCCTTGAGCAGCCTGTTCTAGTGGGAGGTGTCCCTGCCTATGGCACAGGAAGGTTGGAACTGGCTGAGCTTTGAGCTCCCTTCCAACCTAAACCATTCTATGATTCTAGTGTGCTCTAGAGCAGATGACAGTTTGTGATGAATGCTGGTCTAGAAACACAACTTCAGCAGGACTTCCAGCCTTTACTAACAATCCTTTTTATGCCTCTCCTTTCTGTCTCTGGATGGAATCATCTCCTGCAAGCAACAGCTCCAAGGGAAAGAGTAAGACAGAAAAGCCTTGGATGAGCTCTGGGTGTGTGCTGAAACATGGCTCTTGTCAGTGCAGCTCTGAAATTAAACCATCCACTGCTGGATTTCTCACTCTCTTTGCTTTAAACAAAAGGAAAATCATCATTCCTCACAGATATTAAATTGTGGCATCCAGGGTGCAGCAAATAGATAATCAAGAGAAGGTAATAAAATCTAGAGATCTACTAACCTGATACCAGCTCCAGAGGGAAAAGGATAATAGGTAGGTCTGTCACTACACTCTGTGTTGTGCTGGGCTAGATATAGACTTGGGCTATCCTTGACTTTTGGGATGCAGGGATGTGGAGGTAGTTTTGATGGGTACCTAACCAGCACTCCTCTTTGTCTTGCCAAATAATTACACTTTCAGCAGCCTGGGACTTCCTGGCAGCTTAATTAGGCTTTATTATTTGGGGGTAAGGAAGAGAAAAGCTGAAGTGTTTCAGCTGCTTAAGGAAACAAGGCTGCTACAGCAGAGGAACAAACTAGGCAGCCAAGGACCTTTTCTAGCTGATCTCTGTGAGTAATTTCCAGAATTTTAAAAAAATGTGTTTTTACTTGGAGGGATTCATACAGCCTCTTTTCAACTTTTATAAGCTGGTTATACAAAGTCTGGCTTACTCAGGTATTACATTCTGTGTGCAAGGGTGACAATTGTGCAAGAAAATGGTAATCAGTAAGTTCCACATCTGATAACTTCTGCCTGTACAAAGAAAAGCTTCGAGTATGTTATGTTAAACGCTGGTTTTCTTCTCCAAAATGTAAAAAAAAAAACCAACCAAAAACCCAAACAAAAGTCAAGACTATTTTCCTCTCAGAACGCCTGGAGTGAACAGCTCTCTTCAGAACGTCACCAAACGAACATTTTATGTCTTTTTCCCCCCTTGCAAATAGAAAAAAGCAGCTGCAGGTTTATCACGACTATGCCTTCAGAACAGGGTTAACGCAGGAGCACTGCACACCCAAACTGGCTTCTCTGGAGTTGGTGTCCTTTGGAGTGCTGAGCGGCCACACCATGAAATAACATGGGAGCAACAGAGCGCGATTGTGTTGGCAGCAGATAAGGTGAACCTTTCCCCAGCTCCAGGTAAAAGCAGCAGGTCGGCTCAAGCAGAGATCCTTGTGAGCACAAAGAAGAGGAATACAAAAAGGGATGGGGGCATTCAGGCTTTAATTGGAGTTAACTGTTAAGCGAAGAGGAGCTTTAGGGCACGAGTTCACCTCTGCCCACAGCCCAGACTGCTGAATGCAGAGGGTAGAAACTAGGAAGCGAAAATCCAAAGTGTGCAATATTGTAATTTTCTCTTGTCTGATGCATACATCGAGTGATTTTTTTTTCTTTTTTTCCCCCCTTTGGATGAACACTAGCTTGCATAAAATTCAAATAACTCAGCTGTCTACAGATGGGGGTGGGGAGGAGTGTGGGAAGGAGAACAGAAGGAAGGAAATGGAACTGAGAAGACTGAATTAACCTTTCAATGTCTTGAATTTCACGAAGGGAAGAATTATCTCCAGTTAAGCCTGCAACCATGCAATTAAAATGTGAACAAGCCTTAAAAGCCACACTTGCCCCATATTGCTAGATTTCTACTTTAAAGAAAGATCTTCTGAAACAAAGATTCAGAGGCAGGAATTAAATGTTTATTTTCATCACGGAATGCCTTAAATCGTTAAATGCCTTAAATGTTTACTTTCATCAGGGACCTCTGGTAGAAAACTGAGTACAAAAGTCTGACATTTACACAGGACATGTGCCTTTGATACTGAATTGAGCTTTAAAAAGCACAGAATCATAGAATGGGCTGGGCTGGAAGGGACCTCCAAAGGTCATCAAGGCCCTCTGCAGTCAGCAGGGGCATCCTCAACTAGATCAGGTTGCCCAGATCCCTGTGGAACCTCACCTTGAACACCTCCAGGGATGGGTCTAGTACTGGCAGGCAGCCCTTGGAAAGCTGAATGGTGTTCTCTGTGCTGGAGTTTCTGCTGATGTAAAACAGATTCTTTCACCTGTTTGCCTGGTTGTTGAGAAGTTTCATTTGCTCATACAGGGCAAAGCTTTGACAAATGGACTTTGATTGTTAGGTGCCCTTTTGGACACTGTGAGCCAGAAGAACTGGACTTGCTGATTCAGGAGCCTCCACAGTTAGCTGTGGATGCCCAACATGGCCAAGTGTCTTGTGCTAGGCAGCCTGGCACACCATGTTTGTTAGAAAATGTTTTACCGTTAGAAAAGAGGAACAAAATAGAGACTCAGTTTGGGGCCATGTCTGTTTCTGGATGAAATATGCAGGAAAGGAGAGCATTTTGCAGAGCAACCAGCTGGAAAACAATACCGTTTGCTAATTCTTCTTTGGTGCTGGAAAGACTCAAGTTTGTCAATATTTTTGCAAGCTATTAACAGGATCCACTTAAGACAAAACCTGGGCACTTCCAAGTCCAGGAAAGCATATCAAATTATTTGTTTGTAGATGGACAATTCATACCAAAAGCAAATACTTTGCTGGCACACAGATAATTCTCCCCCCCAGGTAAAAAATGTTGCTTTGGTATGTATCAGATTCCATTTTCTTCTAACAAGATAACGACCCAGTATGGAGGTAAAGAATTGCGTGGCAGGCTATCAACCTTCAAAGGACTGGATGGCATTGCAAAATTGAGTTGTGTTTTGCAGTAGTCTAGCTCAGTTTGTACTGAGCCTTGTACAACAGTGAGCACAGCTGGGACAGGGCTGCTCTTTCATTTGCTTCAGTTTCTGATGAGGAGTAGTGCAGGGCTGTTGCTGGAACTAGACTTAATTGGCAACTAAACTGTTCAGAGAATATTTATTCTCAAGTCATGCTGGGTCAGGACTGGTACTGGGGAGCCACAAAGGAAATATGACTTCAGTTCTTTGGGACATGTACTGGTAATAATGACTTGTGTTCATGAGTAGCTCTTCCTGAAAACATTTTGGATAGACCTGAATTAATTTGTGAGCACTGGGCAGCAGAATCTCTGCAAAACTTTTAGGCTGAGCAACTTAACTGAACTAGTAAGATAACACACTGAGCTATAGAAAAGCCTCCCCCTTTGTGGAGTGGCTCTGGGGATGGATTCACTGATGAGATAGGGATGCTGTGGCACTCTGGCTCTCCAGTCCTAAGAGCCAGACTTTGACCAGATACATCTGCCAAGCTCCTGGAGCTGTGCAGCAGCTGAGCAATGGGTCCTTATCCTTGTGAGCAGCCTCACACCAGGGCATCATCACTGTGCAAGGCAGTGCACTGTCATATGCCCTGACATGCGGGTGACAGTCCTGTGTCACGTAGTGGGACTGCAGCCATGCACTTGCACAAGCTCTGCTCACACAGGGGCAAGCTCTGCATGCACCAGTGGGTACCAAGGGGATAAATGAGCCTGTATGAGCTCCATGCTGCATTGTCTGGACTGTTGAAACCGGTCTGGTGGAGGCAGTAAGCAGGAGAATTACCCAAGAGTGGGAAATGGGCAGGGACAGGCACCACACTGCTCCATCATTTAGCAGTGATCTGAGAGGCAGGCGCCTTCAAAAGCTGTATTTTGGGAGTGCAACCACTCAGCTGCTCATTAAGGTGTTGCCTCCCTTCTCATTCTGAGGCAGTAAATATATAGAGCGGTTTTTAAACCACCAGGACACCCAGGGTTCTCCTCAACCCTTCAGAAACGGGCAACAAGAAGACAAAGTGAGCAGAAAAGAATCAAATGGCAGCCTGGGACTGCATATGTCTGCCCCCTGCAAGGAACGTTGGAAACGTTTGAAAGGAGGTAGGAGAAGCTGGCACGAAATGGTGTATTTGGAGCCAGTTCAGAGGAGGGTAGACACTGTCTTGGACTCTAAACCAGCAAGCAGGTGCTGTGCAGTGACTGCCTACCTGCCTTCCTGCCTCTGCTGTCTGTCCCCTCTCACCGCCTGCATCCTCTGTGTCAGGTTTCGTGCAGTTTTATTCCTGTCAACTGTCCAACGTAGCTGCTGAAGAGCCAGCTGGAGCCCGCGCTCTCCCATGTCTCATCCACAAAATTGCCAGCTTGTTCTGATTCAGGATCTTTATTGTTGTTGACGAGGCTAAACGATTCGGGAAGAACGCAGCTATGTATACAAAATACAAATCCGGAAACCTCATCCCCCCCGCTCAACCCTGCACAAGGAAATTTTGTTAGCTGTTGAAGTGGAGAAATCTGCTGTGGAAGCAGACCGACAGCAAATACAGATCTCGGGAGAGGTGATTTCTCCTGACCCTACACATTTGGATTGTTTTTTTATCTGGCACTTCCTAGTGCTACCAAGTAGCAGGAAAATAGTTTAGATCAGATTAAAGCCAGGCTAATTTACTGTGTTATTGTGAACTCTTCTTAGGGCTCTCAACGCAAAATCCTCTTTGCGAGCAAACGTGTCTCTAGGTAAAGCTGAATCCACGTTGAAAAACCTGAAACCAACCCCTCCCAGCTACTGTCAAAACAAGAGGTT
>VWZI01021471.1:1154068-1253158 GCA_013396835.1 Psilopogon haemacephalus
AGAGGGGCGCGCGCGCTGCACCTGTCAGTCAGCGCGTCACTTCCGCCCGCTGTCGCCGCTACCGTTGGGGACCCCCCGCTCGCGGAGGCGCGCTCGAGCGACGTGAGCGGCTCAGGGGACGGACGGAGGAGCGGACGGACAGCGGCCGGGCCGGCGGAGCGGCGGCAGGCGGCGGCGGAGGCCGAAGGAGAAGGTCCGCAAAGACAGCCAAGAGGCCAGGAGAGGCCCGCGCCGGCCCCCGGGGTAGGAAGAGGCGGAGGAACCTGCTGCTGGTGCTGAGGACGGCGGGGGGGGCGAGTCACCCGGCAACGGGGAGGGGCTGCGGNGGTGAGGGGCTGCGGGGCGCATGCGCGGCGTGCGGGGCTTGCGCGGGCCGGGGCGGGGGTCGCCCCTCAGCCGTGGGGGCGGCGGTGGCGGCTTTGCGGTCCGGCCGGGGCTCCCCGCTTTGCAGGAGGCTTGCGGAGCAGGGCGGGGGTCACGACGGGCTTCAGGAACCTTCTGGGAGCAGCGCTGATAAGGGGCGCGGGAACTTCCTCGTCTGGGCGGCAGAGCCGGGTGTGTTGCAGTGCAGAAGTTGCTAGAGCCTCTCGGCGGGAGCTGTCAAGCGGTGCGTTCGTTTCCCAGGTTGCATTTGTGTCGGTAGGACCTTCGAGGCAGCTTGACAGCCTGCAGGGATTTCTTGGCTCTTCCAGCGGAGTTGTCTGCTGAGCCTGTTCTCTCCTCCCACGGTGGATCAGCCCTATCCCCCCGTGCGATGAGACTTGGCGCGCTGACAGCATTAGCCTAGCAGCTCCTTGCCAGCAAAGTTGTTTCCCGAAGTTAAGGAAGGGTAGTCACAAAGTCGTCTGTGAATACGAAGGCACCAGTGGCATTGTGGACTTTACACGCTAGCCTGTGGCCAAGTGTATCTTCTGAGAAGACTCAGTGCGAATTTCTATTGTTCTTGGAAGCTCCTTAGGGAGTTAAACATTTGGGTGTAGATGTTTCTTGCTACCAAGAAGTTGCTTTAACACGAGCAGTCCAGTGTTAGGGTGTTTCTTCCAGATCTGAAAAAAATACAAGCAAAAGAACCCCCCAAAAACCAACAAAAAGCCCCCACTGCATCTTGAACTTGTCATACACAGCCCTTTTACTCTCCAGCTCCTGGCTCCATCTGCACTTTAATTTTTTTTACGGAATTTATTACTGCTGTCAGGCTTAAAGGGGTGAAAAAAAGTAACGTGAAGGAACTAAAATCCCACCTAATCACGGCTGTCTGTTTGGAAAACAAACAAAATAAAGAAACTGAATATACCAAAATCTACAAGATGTGTTTTTTTTTCAGGGGTCTGTTCCTATGGGCCCTGAGGGATAGAAGATGTGGTTTTGGAATGAGTTATTTGAACTGGATTAGCATTTAGGTTCTAATTCATTTTCTGTCTTCTCTATAGTTTGATTTGCCAGCATTACAAAACCCCCAGAACACAAAAGAAAAAGCTAGTTTGCTGGCCTATATGGTAACACATTCATCTGTCATGTTAGTTTGTTCTTTTCTATCTTTTCTTATTTTTTAATTGCTTATTATGAGTAAATGGTTTTACATGTTCGTAGTTACAGAGATTTGAAGGTATATAGAATCTTTTTTTTTTTTTTAACCTGCTTTTTCTGTATTTTATATTGTCTAGCACCATAGGGATCTTTTCCTTCTCTTGACAGCGTTACGGTAATGAAACAAATAGCTCAATGTTTTGAAAGCCTGAAAGTGGAAATTTGCAGTATTATTTTAGGGAAATCAATCAAGTAGAGTGTTTCGTGATTACGCTCAAAGAAGCTGGCTAGGAGGAGCTCCTGATAATTTCTAATGCTTGCAAATTCTGACACGGACAACGTGTCAAAACATCGGAGTTTGGCAAATGGTTCTTTTTAAATGCTCTGCCTTAGTCAGCCTGGGCTCTTGCCGTGTGCTGCTTGTAACGTTGGAGGATCTCCTTATAGCTCATTAAAAGACTTAATTTAACGTTTGTCACATGTGGCTCATAATACCAGACCTGTGCGAGCAGTGAAGCTTTTCTAATGTCCGTATCAGCGTGTTTGCAAAAGCAGGTGAGGCTGCAGAAATATTGCATGCGTTTGGAATAGCCATGAGGAAGTTCTGCGAACCCTCCCACCCCACTTTCTGTTTATGAGGGCTTTTTGTAATGGCTTTTTCCTTTTCAAATACTCAACCTTTTGATCTTTGGTCAAAAGTTTATAGTTTAGCAGTGTTGCTCTTTTTTTTTTCTGGGGCTAGTTAGAAAGTGAGTAAAACCTGCCGGTTCTCTGGTGATTTTTTCTTTTTTAGTTTGGATTTGATTTTTCTTTTTTCAGTGTATAGTGGTTTTGTTTTATTTTCTCTCTGTTCTTGTTGTCTGACCCCCTCCCTCCCCAAAAGGAAAAAAAAAAAAGAAGAAGCTGCAGCTCTAAGGAAGTGATGTTGGTAGAAGAACGCCTTGAAGTTGTCCTGAAATTCTCTCTAACACCAGATTATTTTTTGCTGCCATGTTAGCACACAGAACAAAAATCTGGTAGCCATTGGGATGAGTGTGAAATGACATCTTGCAGGGCAGTTCAGTGTTTGGTTCTGTGAGGATGAAGGATAGTAAATCTTTTAACTTTTTTCTTGCATTGCAGACCCAGTTATGTGTTTATTAACCATTTCAGATATGAGGGCTGTTACTTAGGGGCTAAAGAAAAGCCACTTTATCCAAAACATCTGAGGAGGAGATGGAGAACTGAGAGTATGTCAAATCCTCTATGAAAGGCTCAGAAGGAGGGAGATTTGTTACTTGTCTGGCAGTTTTTAAAGTGAAGGATGTGTCAGTTACTCAGTGGAGAGGCTGTATGTCTCATGTCAAAATTGTGTTCAGACAGAGAATACAAGAATTTTGCTTCCTGGAAAGTTAGTAGAATTGCATAAATGATTTTTGAATATTTTGCTGACTGTTATTTTCTGTAAGTTATAAACCTGACCTGCAGAACCTTTGTTTGAAAGCAGTAACTGACTGCTTTAAGGCTTTAGGAAATTCAGATTTGGCTTTGTGGTTTTGTGCTGGTTTCGTAGCCAGTTGTTGGGATTTGTGGAAGTTGGGTCAGTTTGTTAGTGCATCTTCTACTGGCCTTTTTTTTTTTTTTTTTTTTTTTTTTNGAAGTCTTAAAAATCATAGTTTATATACAGAAGGTGATCATGGTGCTGAAAACCTGTTTTGTTTGCCACATATGGGAGGAGTCATTTGGTACAAGAAATGGGTAATATTTTGCAGCTGGATCTAGGACCACATCCCGATTATAGCTGGATGAATAGTTCTATTGTGCTGGTTACAGTTCTGCTCTTGAGGGCTCTCACCTGTGAATGTGTGAAATTTTATCCTGTATCTTTGTCTTAATAGAACAAAAGACAAACTTAGCTTAAAATAAAGACATTGCACTGAGTTTGTGTTCAGACAGCGTGCAACAAAGAGGTTGCAGAGGGTTTTTTAATACATTAAAAGGTTTAAATGGTTTGTTTTCCGCACTGCCTGAGCGTTGGTGAGGACGTTTGGGTGGGGCGGCTGGATCTGAGCAGAGTACCTTTAGGGAGCCCTGCATGGTGGTTGTCCAGGTTCCAGCTACTCTCTTCACATGTCTCTTCTGTTCAGTGTTCCCAGCAGCGTATCAGGATTAAAATTTGTGCTCAGCTGTGTAGGATAATAATACTTGGACAGAACTGAAAAGATGAGAGCTGGGATGCTATGAATGTGGTGCTTTCTTCCTTTATGCTCTTTTTTTAAAGCGAGTATATTTGAAAGGGATTTTTCCCCTCCCTTTTTTTCCCAAACTTCACATTTCGTTAAATCTTTTGTTGTCTTGTCATTCTTGTAATGCAACCAGGTTGCCTAATTTTAGTCTGCAATGTAATTTCTAACCTTGTGATTTCTGACGTTATCTTTGGATTTGGTCATGATCAAGTTGTGACAAGGATTGGTTTTGGAGGAGACCTCATTATAAGTCTTCGCATTTTATTTTCCTTTTTTCTTCCTTTCTCTGGCAATTCAAAGAGTCATTGCTACAGAATGGAACTCTTCTTTCTTGCTCCTTCAGCGGGGATGCTGAGACTGTCCTTTATTTTGGTGGCACGTGGTTATCCTTAGGACAGAGGCAGCGTTTCTATAGCGAGTGGGCGACGCAGTACATCTTGTAATGGTTTGCGTTCCAGCTTCTGTTGCCGCTTGCCTGGTCCGGAGGGGGAGAAACAAGCTGATGATAAATATATGTAATAGGATAACTTATGTATAATAAATTAATTGCATTATATATTTATAGTTTGCTTTTTTTTGGTGTCTCCGAGGTAGCTTGACCTCTGTTCCAAAGTCTTTCTTAACGGCGGTGACAGTTGTAAAGCTGCTTTGGTTTTCTAACGTGAGCCATTCCAGTTGCATAGCTTTACTGGGTAATTTCTTCCTGTCTCTTCCCTTACTGTACTTTTACAATGCCACTGCAATTAAGTTCGGTATTATCTGATGGAGTGGCAATTATACGTGTGTGGTTGGTGGAGTTGGCTTTACATTGGGGGGCGGGGGGCCGAGGCAAGTAGGATGAATACAATTAGCTGTTACACAAGATACAAAAGCCTTTTTATTTATTAACTACTGTTGTTAAGAATGTGATGGGATCTGTGCGAGCAGGAAGTTTCTTTATAATTCCGCACATGTGCATTGGCAGCGGCAGCCGAGAGCAAATCTGGCAGCGCTCAGTGTGGGTGTGAGGCAGCGAGCAAACAGCTACTTTCTTCTGCTGTCGCCGATGGTTTTAATTCCTCTTGCTGCAGGAGAGTTGTAGAAGGATTATGAGTTGCTGTAATGCTGCTCAAAAGCCTTTGGATTTTATCTAGTAAGTGAATATATGACGTTATCTTTGCATCTCAGAGCACTTGAAAATCAGCTAACGCTTTGGTAATCTCTTGGCTTGCTCTTGTAAAATGTACATTTTTTGAGGAGGGATGGGGGGTAAAATCTTGCTTAAACCAGTCGCTGTATTTGAGGTTTTACTAGCGTTGTAGAAGTACCGTTGCTAAGTGCTTAATTTGGTGCTTAAAATGTAAAGATTTGTAGGGTATTTGTCCCTATATTTTGTATTTAATGTGTCTAAAGCCTGCCTATTTTTCTGTCTCTTGTGAAGAGACACATAGGAGATGTCTTTCATGAAGATCTATGTTTGATAATTGGCTTTTTCAGAGAAAGTGTAATTGGGTTCTGTCAGCTGGAAATGCAGAGTGAACTTTAGTGATTGGAAAATAAATGCTTATCACTATCAGGGTTTCTTGGCTTGTGAATTTCAAAAGCAAAATCCTAAAATCTATCAGTTTTAGTAATACCTTTTTAGGAGGAGCTTTTCTGAGTTGTTTTCTTGCTTTCTTCCGTGGTAAGAACAGAAAGACCTAATTTGAATTGTTCCAATTTGGAAATTAGAAGCCTTGCTACTGCATTTCCAGAAAACAAAAATTGCATTACAATTGCATTGTGCAAAGTCTGCTGCTGTATTTTTCAAACGCTTTTATTTGCTTTGTCAGTACAACCAGTATTTTGTCAGCCGAGTGTTTTTTGAGGCTATCTCAGAGGTGCAGGAGGTGGAGAATTTCAGCAAACTGAGTTGATGTTGAGTGTGTGAGGGAGAGAGAAAGCATGTGTGCGCCTTTGCACTGTACAAGTAGTGAGTTTATTAATTAAAGAGCTGGTGTTCACGCTTCTGCTGACTCCTTTTGTGATTGTGTGCAAAACTGCAGCAAGCTTGTCTCCTTTTCATTCCTGTTTAACCTGAAAGCAAACATGTCAGTGAAGAGTTAGTAACTGAACCCAAGGAATGAAGGGAGCAGGGAAGTTGCATCTGCTTGAAGAGACCTTTATTCTTACATGGTTTCCTTCAACAATGCAAGATACATTCTGCGCCTATGCTTATTTCAAGACATTCTGCTTTTGTGGGCTTGGGGAATGTACCTTTTAGACAAACAGCTTGTTAAATTTGAACTAGTATCTGAGCCCAATTGTCTGATTTGCCAATCCAGATTTGACTAAAATACCTTTCGATAGCTGATTTCACCAACAGTCGAAAAGGGGAGATCTTGCTTGTGAATCTGTTTGAAGATCATCTTGCTGGTTTTAAAAATATTTAAATAATTTATTTTGACTACTCAAGTGTATTAGTAAGTACTGAAATGTAGCTTTGAGATTGATTATTCTCTCTGCATGAAGGGTATTCTGTGTCTGTTCCTATTTGAGCCCTTGTGTAGTCTTTAATTGTGCTCTTGAGTCAAGTATTTATCCCTTTCTGTGTCAGGAGTTTGTGGTAGTCTGTTTGTTTGTGGTAGTGTCTGTTTGCTTAAAGCCTGGGAGCATGGGGTGAGGCTTTTGCCAGTTTCTTTTTTCTTCCATTTCCTTTTTTACTTAAAAAAAAAAATCTCCAGACCGTGTCCCCAGCCCCAGCCTGGCCATCTTCTGAGATTAATTAAAATAAGCAAAATACTCTTATTTTCACTTGTTAGATGAAAAAAAAGCTGTCAATTGGATGAGCGAAGGCTTTTGTGCTCCAGAGCGTTTCATCCATTTGCAGTGCTCACAGCAATTGGAATATCCAAATGGCATCAAAATCACCAGTTAAGTGTTCAGTTGTTACGATCATGACATTACATTAAAACATGTAAAAATACATTTCCTTTTATTTTGTTAAAACTTAAAGAGCATAAATTAACTAGCTGGTAGTAGAGCAGTTGCCAAGTGGGGCTGTGTGTTCCACACAAGTCTCCCAGGCAAACGATCTTCCTGCTCAGGCTCACACCTGGCAGCTGGCTTTGGGTGATGTCAGTACATCAGGAAAGTTTCTGTGATTCCGAGTTGGAATCTGTTTCATAAGTTCAGGCCATAATTTTTTTAATTGATAAAATCTCTTACAATTTTGAACATTTCCAATTTAGCTTAAAAATGGATTCAATTTGAGTTAGAAGTATGTTTACCATCAGATTTTTGTCTAGTTATAAGTCAGTAGTGTGAATATGTTACATAAGTAATAACATAATACTTTTTAAATTTATGGAATATGAACTAAGAAATTAAAAACTTTGGGCCACTGCTATGTTTTTTGTGGTGTTATTTGGAAAGAGACTTCCTTGTATTGCAGAAAAGGAGCACTGCTCCTCTGTACCAGAAGTGTTCTTTAGGCCCCTGTGTGCAAGCATGTGAGTGGCTCACAGGTTGGCAGTGCTGTGGAATTAAAAAGCTAAACTCTAAACTTGGGGTTTATTCACTGAGAAGTATGAGAAGTGATTTTGTTAGCCTGCAACTTTTTTTTTACTATCTAAGTATTTTATGTTTAGTATTTATTTTTCCATATGTTACCCAAAAATTACTGATGATACCTGCTAGTCCCACAAGATAAAACATTAGCCTAGAGCAGAAGAGCAGTCACACTTAGCCTTGGTTTTGGCTTCACAGACAATATGAATTTATTTCAAAAACAAGCAAATAAAAGATTTGCTGAAATAGTTGAGACTTGTGGCAGAAATTTTACATGCAGATTTAGTGTTTTCATTCTTGTTTTCAATTTGTAGACTTTTTTTTTTGTTTATTTTAATTTTTACTTGTTTCATTCCTTTGTTTTAAGGCAAGGTGGTAGAGCCCCAAGGGCTCTAAAATAAAATGACACCCATATATTTGTGGTTCAGCCAGTAATGTAAAAGCTGAGCTAAATTTAAGTCCAAACTTTCATATGTATCCCTCAAATATTAACAGTTGCAATTGTACTCTGTGTTTTCTTTAGTGGCATTTCATATGTGGGTGTGAATACTTCTTCAGTTGCCAAGATAAGTGAATGCTATTATGATGGCAAAATGAAACTTGTGGTGCTGTTTTCCCAGCAGACTTTATGAAGTCCTTGCTTTAGTTTAAAAACACAACCCCAACACCCCCTCTCCCCCCTAAAACCAGGATTTGTTTTTAAGGTAACAGCTGAGAGCACCGAAATACACAACACAGAATGAAACTTGATGTTTTAAACTTAAGATGTTTGGGCTCACAGTGCTGCAAGGGCAATAGGCTGGCATTTTTTTTTCAGTCTCTTTTAGAAGTTTGTTATAATAGGTGGTCACAATACGCTGATTTTAGTTATGTATAGTTGATTTTTGTGGTTTAGGGGATTTTTGTAAATGTAGCAGCAAGAGAGGGAGGTAGATGGAGAAGGATGCAGACAGCTGGTTGGGTTTTTGGTTTAGGGTGTGTTAATATTAGAAATTAATTATATATATATGTGTGTGTCTGTGTATATATACATATAAAAAGCACGTGTATATATATAAAACCACACATATTTAATTATTTTTATTACATGTAAAAATTGGTGTCTGTCTTTTGATAGGACTTGTGAAGCCTGTAGGGTTTGATATTGGGAGGGGAAAGAACATTCTCAAAAGGGTCAGGGTAATATGGACAAAAGCAGGAATAGTTAACTGAATGGATCAGCTCCTATTTTCTGAGATCATGGCAGAAAAAAAAAATATTACAGCCCTCAAAGTATCTCTCTTTATTTGTTAAAGACTCTAGAAAGAATTCTGAAGATTAGATATCTTGTCTTAGTCTTCATGTCTGTACTCAAGTGGTGTATATCCTGAGTCAAGGAAAGGCAAATGGGAAAGCTGCTGGTGAGTGTGAAAAGTGGAGATACAGTATTAAATTATTACAATTTTCTGAGCCTATCCTTTAGTTTTACAATGTTGGAAATAAGAGGCAAGAAAAGTCACAGGAAGTCAGGTAACTTTTTAATGCTTTCTAGCCCTTTCTAGGCTTGATAATTACCAGCTGCATGGCATCCCAGCCTGTGGAGGTCACACCAAAATCTGCACTAAAGGGAAAAGAATTAAATGCTTTGAGAAGAAGTTGATGTCTGTAAAGTACAATGAGGTGTGTGTATAAGGATGAGTGTATCTCAGGGGGTGAAAATTAGGCTTTCACTACTTCTTTTAGCTATCAAAAACTTTGTTTAAGCTTGGGTAGTCAATCCAGTTTTGCTCTAATGAGACAACCAGGCAGTTTGGATTTCACTGTTACTTTGCCAAGCTAGTTGAAAGAGATATATTTTTTTTTTTATTTTATTTTGTGTCTCTCAAATAAAAGTAATGTTCAGGTAACCTGTTGGTGTGCAGCTCCCGGTAAAATGGTTCTGCTTTTATGTTAGCTGACTAAGCACAAAGTTATATTTGCTGAGAGAGCTGCACCTCAAGATTGTTCATTTAGTCCTGAATTATGAAGAAGTGGTTGCTTCTAATTTGCTCTTTTTATTAGATGATGTTTGTTTTGAAGATTTGCTTGTTGTTTGTTTTAGCAAGGCAGCCTGAAGCATTGTGGCAGATCCTTCAAAGACTTTTTCCCAGCTGCCATTAACCCCACAGTTGGCTAACATGAGTCTTTCTGCTTCACTGTGGATATTTTGGTAGAGCTTGAGGCAATAAACTGTGTGCATTTTCATAGTTTGAAATAACCTGGGCATCGATTGGTTAAAACAAATGAAAATAAAACAAAGCCTGTTGTCTGCAATATAATTCTTGATTTTCTGTTGTCAGCTCACCTGCAGTCCTTATCTCAGACCGGGGTCCATGCTGCAGTGTGAGATGCATAACATATTTACAACAGATGACAAAGAACAGGAAAGAACATTGGTCAGTTTTGTTTTCATCTATAGGCAAAGATTTAAAAACTTAAGCCCAAAATATTTTTTCCTCTAGGCCTCAGTGCAAGAGAATTTTGAAGAGAGTGAAGCAGCCTTGTGTAGAACTTACGACCACCTGCCTTAAAATATGAGTGCAGTTTGAGGAGAATTTAGAACAGGAAAACATAATTTATTCACACCATAGGAACTAGTCTGGAATCCTGGTGTCACACGGGTTGGGGAAGGGACTAACATGTTGGCGTTGATATGAGAGTAGAAGTTGGTGAGGACTTTGGAGATGAAGATGATGTTGATACTATTTGAGAGCTGAGAACATAAAAAATACTGAGATAAGCAGGGTTCTGAGAGGTGGCAGGAATGTGGGTGGTTCTGGGGAATCTCATTTTGGGAAGTTGCTTCCTGTCTCCGGATCTGGTGACCATTTGGACTTTGAGCTGGTGGTTAGGACATATAATTAACTTTCTAGAGAAGATGGTCTGTAGCACTGAAATCTGGTCAAATGTTTTGTTTCCTAGTCAGGATTTTGGTTATTGTTTGTGCCATGTAAATTAGTGCCTGAGATGCTTCTAGAAGTGTTGCAGACATTGAACGTTTTCATGTGGTAGGTACTGTGAAACACCTCTGGCTAACCTACTTAGCCCTTTGTGATTCTTTGGAAGAAAGATGAAGGAGTCTGAAAATTATTTTGTAATTGTTAACAGTAAGGTGACCCATGCTAACTTTCACTTTAAGTTTGGTTAGCCGCTAAGTGCAAAAAGGGGATTTGGTTTTTTGCATGATCTCCTGTGAGCCAGACTAATGTGGTGATTATGCTTCGTTATTCTGAATAAGAAACTGATGATTTGGCAAGGAGAACTCCTCAAAAGTGATGTTTAGACTTGTAACTGAGTAGAAAACTGTTGAAAACTTTATGGTTCAATAATGTTTTCCTTATTTTCAGATTAACTGCTGAAGTACTGATCGAGTTCTGCTATTCTTCAATGAGGAACTACAGGCTGATCTTTTGCCATAATCTTAAACAACCATAAATGACAAAAGAATGCTTGGTCAGTGAGGGCAGCTGGCGCAGAAAACGTTTTTCAAACTCGGCTGTTTAAGTACTCTGAGGTAAGTTTCTTAAACTACTTCACTCGGGCTATAGAAAGCAAAGGAATTGTGGATTTTGGTCTGTCTAATTTATTTGTATTTATTACTTCATTAGTAGAGAATTAAGTTTGGTTACTGTGCTTTGAGTAGTTCTATGGACGTTGTGTTCTGTGAGCTATCCACTGTGAAAGTGATTGCTTGGACTTAAGTATGTTTGCTCTCTTTTTATTTTGAAAAGACTTTTTTTTTTTTTTTCTCTGCTGGAAGAAATATTTTGGTTTTGACAGGATAATAATTTCACTGAATGACTTACAGTGCCTTTGGTAATACCTTTGTTATCTATCTAGATCCTGTATCAAGCAAAGACTTGCAAGTAAATCTTGAGCTTCTGCATGATAGGAAGAATGGTATCAGTGAGCATCTAGAAACTAGTTTTGGGGGGTTATGTTCAATAAAACTTTTAATTTGATGCAAGTGTTGAAAGCTTTATTGTGTAGAGCAGAAAATGCCAAATATGCACATGGTGTACTTATGTATCACCAAGTAGTTAATCATTTAATGAAACTGAAACTTGAGGGTTTGGTTTGGTATAATCCACTAGGTTCATTTCCTCTGGAGAGGTTTTTGCGTTTGCTTTCCAAAGCCTGACTGATAAATGCTGTCAGAAAATGTGCTGAAAAGTCTAGATTTGCTGGAGGACCTTAGAAGTAAAGTAATGATGTTATGACTAGAATTTTCTGCATTTCCTTTGCTGCTGTGTATATTCTTATTGGCCCTCTATTGAGGGTTGAACAGAACACCCAGGTAATAGTCATTTATCTAGTTAGCTGAATTTGGAGTCATTATAGAACTTCATTATATCAGTGAACTGATGAAGAGACTGGAGAGTATTTGCATGAGGCAATTAAAGTCTGCTGTGTTACAGATCGATACCTTCAACAACATACACTGAAGGGTGACTTTTGGTTTTAATTCTTCTTACTTAACAGAAAAGACAGCTTTGATTTTTTGGCTGCAAAAAGATATGAGGAAGAGCTCCTCCCCTTCCTTGAGTAACTGCAACTCTGTTCTTGCTAACAAAATATTTGGAATTCCACTTGATGAGCTGCAGCAAGAAGGGCAACCAGACAATGAGGTTCCATTCATAGTCCGCCATGTTGTGGACTATATTGAGGAACATGGTATGTATGAGCTTGCTGTACTTCAAAGAATGATGGGGCTGTTATTCTTGCAGCACAGACTGGGGGTTCTGAACATACTTGTATTTTTAAGGTACTTGGATTTAATTGGATGTGACGTGGGTTGGTTTCTTTACTCCTTATATTTGATTATCTGCGTTGTCTAGCTGACAGTAATGCAGTCAGCTCAGCAGGATGAAGGTGTGTTTCAGGTACTGCCAACAATTCCCTTATTACTGTGTTGCTAGCTGGGCAGAAGCCTGTGTTTGCTGGAAGGGGAACTGCTGGAAGTCTTGCAGAACTGTTGCCTGGGAAGTCTTGAACTGAGTGTATCTGATGATCAGTATTTTCTGTTATATTTGTCCACACTACATCTAAAACTTTATTCCTGCAACTTTTTTTCCAACACAGGGGGTCTGGAACAAGAAGGACTTTTTCAAGTCAATGGGAATGCTGAGACAGTGGAGTGGCTTCGGCAACGATATGATAATGGAGAAGATGTGGACCTGGTTAAAGAAGCAGATGTACCCTCAGCTATCAGCCTTCTTAGATTTTTTCTTCAAGAACTTCCAGAGCCAGTTATCCCAGGCAGTTTGCACACACATTTAATGCAACTTTCTCAAGGTAGTAATTATTTTTGACTTGGTGTTTTCAACTGCTTAAGAGTAAAAACCAGTATTAAATTTTGTAGTGACACTAAAGTGTCTTTGGAGTACTGTGTGACACTGTGTAGCAGAAGGCATTCAAATATACCTTTTCTTAGCACAAAACCCAAATAAATAGGGCTTTCTTAGGAAACTCAGTCTGGATTCAAAGACACAGTGAAGCTGCCACATACCATACTGATTAGTTCTGAATATTCCATGCTCTTGTGTGAGAATACTGGGACACTGGTCAAAGCCACTGGAATCAAAGTTGTTTGATGCTTTCCCATCACAGATTCTTTAGGAGTGTTAGGGAATGCTTTTGTTTCTTATTTACTCTGACGTTCACTTACTTTTGTGGCACTTAAGAGTTTTTACATGCTACAGAAGAGCTCTCAACCATATACTCATGTCATATTTTCTCTCCCACTGTGGATTTTTTTTCAGTCTGAGATTCATTTGTAGGAGGAAAAAACCACCTGTCATCAGCATATTGTTGCTAAGGATGTTTTTTTCATATCCTGCAAAACTTTACCATGTCAATTTGACACCCATATGCTGGCGCAGTATTTTCGTTACCAATTCCCAACTTGTCTGTCTGTATCCACTCTCTTGGATCTTCTGACCTCTGCTGTGTTGATTGGTGTTGGAGTTGATTCATAACTTGACTATTAGAAACACTTGTTTTGCAGCACTGCGTTACTAATGTCCTCGAAGGGTACACTGCTGTTGGAGCTCTGCAGCCTATGAGATAACTAAGGGGGTTTACTGGTTGCTACTCTGCAGGAGTGTTGCTCATTTTCCAGTGTCAGTTTGTACTTCCTTCCAAGTGCTGGGCTTGATTTGCTTTGTAAGATGCCCATTTTTGTTTGATTTAATTTTCTGTTGTTGAGTTTATTCTTGGTAACTTGACAATGTTTGTGATAGTCCTGTTTGTTCAGAGTAGGAATTGGTTTGGGATGAGTACAGCATAGTTTTGCTATACTCCTAAGCTGTATTTACTTCCCTTGGTGGCCTGTATATCCTGAAACTTTTGAGTATGGGGTGGATAGTTGGTGAACAGAGGCTGAGCACTCATGTGTGAAGCACTGAGTAGTTTTGTGTTGGAACAACTTTTGGAAGCTGGACACTAGAGAAGGTTAAGGCTGAGGTTCTGTCTGTCCTGTGTAATAATGAGAAACTGGAGTGGATGGGGAATTTCATTAGTGATAAAGCTGCTGTGTAGTTTGTGTTGCTAATGTTCATTGCACCTGAGTAGCTAGTTAACTAGCTAGTTTGAGGGTTGTTTTGTTCTATCCCTTCGCCCCCCCCATGAAAAACATAATGAATAACAAGAGGGTCATTAAAACAGTGATGCAGAATGCTGCTGGGTGCTCAGCTGATACTGCTGTGCCCCTTGATTTGCCATGTTACCTGTCTGGGCTGGAAATGGAATTGATAGAGGTGTACTCACTTGGTGTGACACTGTAATTCCCTTCTATGACTTGTAAAATACACTATGAAAATCGGGAGTTTTTCATCATGAGTGGATTAACTGAGGAAGGATTTACATTTGGGTCGTTCTTCAGTATGAAGTCCTCATTTATTCAGTTTTGTTAAATATACAGAGAAACTCACTTGCATCTTAAGCCTTTGCTGTCTTTTTTTTTTTTTTTAGTATAAAATACAATTATTTCAGAAAGACTGAACATAGTCTGTACAAAGGAAATCAAGACATTTAAACCTTTAAATGTTGTTTCCTGTTACTAAAATTAAAATTTTCGATTTCCTCTGCTCAAGTTTTGGCTTTTGGTATTTTAACTGTCTGAGAGAGACATCTTTCTTAGTTTCCAGATTGCAGTATCAGCTGCCTTTTATGCAGAGGAATTGCTTACAGAATGCCACTTCTGGTATTTTCCCTTTCTACAAGGCCTTCCATATCGTTAGGATAAGCTTAGTTTCCAAAACAACTTAGTTATACTGCAAGGTGTGGCCTGTATGCATCTTTTGAGGCTCATTCACTGCAGGCCTATTGGTTCCTCAAGGGCAAGTGTGTAATTGAAGTGTGAATTTGACCCCAGTGTGCTAGGCCAAGTATCCCAGAAGTGTGCATCACAGGCTTACTGCCAGGATTTCAGTTACAGGCAAGAATGCTCCAACTTCAGGTCTCTGGCTGTTATTTAGAACTGAAGTTTTAAGACAGCTTGGTCAGAAAGAACATGTATAAATGTGTGTGTGAGGTGGTCTGGCTGTCACCTCTTGCTTTGTTTGGTTTTGAATATCTACTTTGTGAAAGTATTTTTTAAGTTCTTGGTTTTCCTTTTCTGTTTCCTGAGAGCATTTCTGAAGTCAAACCGAACAAAGTGACACTAATTTTGTTTTGGTACTGTGTTGTGAGAAGTATTTTTCTGTGCCTTGTTACTTGTATGCAAACACTGCAGATGCTGACTGTGTCTGAGCAAATGATGTCCTGCACAGTTGCTGCCTGCTGTTGCTGCGTACACCCAACAGGGAATTTACTCACTTCTTTGATTTGCTATTAAGGACTAGGATGTCACAGCTCTCTCATCTAGAGAAGCAGAGTGACTGCTCCTCATCTTCAATCATCCTTTTCCCTTTCAAACTGATCTAAGAAGAGCTTTCAACTGTCTAGGAAAGGAGGGAGAGGCCTGTTGCAATATATATATATATATATATATATATATGTATATATAATTTTTTTTTTTTCCCCCCTCCCATTTTGCTTTCCTGACATGTCCTTTATGTGGAATTTCTCTGTTAGGTACAAACAATTCACAGCATCACAGAATGCTGAGTTGGGAGGGGTGGGAAGCATCATTTGGCCCAGCCTTTCTAGGTGGATAGTGTACTTTAAATGTGATTGTAAACTCTTTGAGCCTTGTTTACCCCTAAGGCTGTTAATGCAACAAACTGGGGAGATATTTTGATGAAGGGTATGGTTAAATATGGGGTGAGAATGGGGAAGCTTCTTCAGGTCTGAAATGGAATCAGCAAGCTCTAAGTTAAGTATGCATTCAGATGATTTGCAGTGAGATTGCTTGCATTCATTGGTTAAATATTATAGAAGGAAGTAGAGTGCTGAGAATGGGATGCTTGCAGAGGAAAAAGTGGCCCAGTGGCTTGTTTGAACAGGGGGGAATTTAACTAGCTTTTAAGTTAGCTCATTCTCTCTGAAGCTGTTTCTGTCTCTAAAGCTTTTTTGCAAAGCAATTGTTATATAATAATAAAATGGAAGGATGGGGAGGAGCCATCCTTATGTCATCAGAAACTTGAGTGAGCATTAATTGGGAAAAAATGCTGTTGGGACTTGCAGAGGAGAATATGGTGGAAATCATTGGCTTAGGTTATCCTTTTCTGTTTCATAGAAGAAATTAAATTTATAGCTGAATGTATCATTAAGAAGGTAATATACTGGTGCTGTCCTAAAAGACTGTGGAGGGGTCTTTGTTTTGGTTACATTCACCTCCCTCTTTACCACCCCTTCAAAGCTGTGACATCATTGGAGAAGGCTGACAGAATGTGAAATGAGTTGTCAGCCTCTCTTGAAAACACCAGAGAGGCAGAGCCTACTCCAGAGCCTGAGATGCTGGGACAGGGAGGTTATTAGGAAGTACTAGCACTAGATATGCCTTTCAGATACTTGGGCTGAATGCTTCAGGTTTTGGGTGTTGGGGGTTTTTTTTCCCTTTTTCAGTGGGTAAAAGTAGTAGGGGAATCTCACCCCTAACAAAGCAAGTCAAATTCTGACATTTTAGGTTGTAGTCTGATGAAATTTGCTTACTTTTAAAGTCCAGCTGTTGTTGTCAGAGTCAAAAAGTCGATTGAAGAAGCAGCTGTTTTATTTCTGTGTTCAAAATGTTTTTTTATTCTGTTTTTCAGATTATAATAATGAAGATGAATTTGGAAGAAAGCTGAGGTTCCTCTTGCAGCAGCTTCCACCTGTTAATTACAGTCTGTTAAAGTTTCTGTGTAAATTTTTAGCTAACGTAGCATCGCATCATGAGGAAATTTGGTCAGCAAGTTCTTTAGCTGCAGTCTTTGGCCCGGATGTTTTTCAGTAAGTCAGTTGTAAAAGTTCATAGAGCCTTTGTATCTGAATTTGTGTATATCTTTAGGCTAAACTATTTTCTAGTCCATGAGTAACAATATGTTTTGGGCATTATCTTTCTGTTCTCTTCCATTGCCTTACTCCAGCTTTGTCTTAGAGTTGCTGCTTAAGAAAAGCCTGAGTGGAGCACTTAGTACCATTGGATAGGGCTGGGTGATAGGTTGGACTGGAGGATCTTGGAGGTGTCTTCCAACCTGCCCTATTCTATTCTATTCTATTCTATTCTATTCTATTCTATTCTATTCTATTCTATTCTATTCTATTCTATTCTATTCTATTCTATTCTATTCTATTCTATGCTTGTACCATGGGTAGTGGCATTAGAGAGAACTGATTTGGTTGCTACATTATTGTTACTGCACTGAACTGCAGAATTTGTAGAGGCAGTGTGTAAGATTACTACTTGTTGCAAGAAAGCAGTTCTGGGATAAAACTTTTAAAGTACAAATGCATACTGGAGTTTCCTCTCTACAGAAAAATACTTGAATTGTAAATGTTCCTCATGAGAAGTTCATTCACTAAATAGTTGTTAAATCATCACTTTATAGATTAGTCTAAAACTTGTAGTGGTGTGAAGCTATATTTAAAGTTTTGTGTGGTTTCAGTTAGAAGGGACTTAAAGCACCATGTAGTTCCAACCTCCTTGCCATGGGCGGAGACACTTTTCACTAGGCCAGATTGCTGAAAGCTTCATCCAGCCTGGCCTTGAACACTTCCAGGTTGGAGGCATTCACAGCCTCTCTGGGCACTCTGTTTCAGTGTCTCACTGCCCTCATATGAAGAACTTTGTCATTACATCTAATCCAAATTTGCCCTCTTTAAGTTTAAAACCATTACCCCTTGTCCTATCAGTGCATGCTCTTGTAAATACAAGTCCCTTTCCAGCTTTTTTGTAGACTCTCTTCTAAGTACTAGGATGCTGGTCTAAACTCTCCCCGAAGCTGCCTCTTCTTCACTCACAGGCTGAACAACCCCATCTCTTTCAACCTGGCTTTGTAGAAGAGATGCTTTATCCCTCTGATGATCTTTGTGATTCTGTCTTCACTGGCTTCTCTGTCACTTGGAGAAGGATGTTATCAGCAGTACATTCCAGGAGGCTCCTTGATTGCTTCTGCCCTGCTATGTTGTCTCTCTGACAGATAGCAGGCGGTTAAAGTCCCCCATGAGGTTGTGGGCTTGTGAACGTGAGGCTGCTCCTGTCTATCTACAGAGGGCCTCATCTGCTCTGTCTTCCTGGTTGGGTGTCACCTGTCCCTGCCCTCCCTTTAATCCTGACCCATAAGCTTTCTGTGGGCTCCTCACCCATCCCCAGGTGGAGCTTCATGCTCTCCAGCTGGTCATTGGCATTGAGGGAGGCACTCCTTCCTCACCTCCCCTGCCTGGCCTTCCCTTGTGGTGTGGAGTGTAGCCCTTAGTCATAGAAGTCAGCCACTGGGGTTCTTTGGGGAAACTTGTATTTGGGTTTTTAAACTAAAGTGGTGTTGAAATCTTTAGCATTTACACAGATGTGGAGGATCTGAAAGAACAAGAACTGGTCAGCAGAATAATGGCAGGACTTCTGGAGAACTACTATGAATTCTTTGAAAATGAAGAGGAAGATTTTTCATCTACTAATGATCTCAGCTCAATAACTGAGCAGGTCAGTATTTTAAATGGTAATGTGTTTTTATTTCTGTTTATGGAAGATATAGTGAAAATTAATTTTATGTAGTAGTAGACCTTAACAGGTGTGCTTGTGAAGTTGTTGCTGTGTAATCAGAATAGCTGTGCTGTGTAGAAAAGAGATGTAAGAGCTAAGCCAGCAGTATCCTTTCCAGTACAGTCTCTGTTATACTACACAAACAGTACAGCTTGGCAATGGCCTTTTCTGTAGAGAACTGTTCTTTAAGCAAAAGCAGAGCTGTGCTGCTGTTGGTCTTCAATAATACATCTAGGTGTGTCTTTCAGAAGCATGCAGGGTCTGGCACTCCACCTGCTGATGTTATCAGAGGTGGTTCCCTCTGCCAGTGTTTTTGAGTGGTTTTTAAGACTTCAAAGTATTTTCCTGACACAAGTGAGTAATCATGAAATGAGAGAAACAGAGCTGAGTGGAACAAAAGTACTCTGGGCCCTAGCATCCAACAGGCAGGATGGCTGTATTCACCTGTCTGTGTCACTGATGGCATCCACCATCACTCTGCCTTTCCTCAACAAATTTAGCTTTGTGAGTGAAAATACCATGTCATGCTGGCATAAATAGAGATGGAGAATTGTTGGGAAAATGAAAATGTGATTTTGTGATACAACCTTCTTCTGTTGGCAAGTATTTTTAATTCTAACAGGTCATGGTATATAAGTGATAACGGATGGAAGAAGTCCTTTTTGGTATCATCCAAGCTAGGTTTATGGATTATCAATAAAATCTTGGCTCAAAACCTTCCTCACAAATATGGGAAGCTGTAAACTGAATTTTCTTCTATTCAGTTGGTCTAACAAATGATGTGTTTTCTTTAAAGAGGAGAAAGGGTAAATAACCAGCAGTTATTAAGGAGGAAGGTAGCAAGAAATAGTAAATCTCTAAAGCTAACTATCCCACAAACCCCTCCTCTAGCAAGACAGGTAAGGCAACTCCTAGGGCAGCTGGTTGCTTTCTCTTCATTGCAGTAGATGCCTCACCCATTGGTCTGGTCTGCCAAGCGTGGGCAGCAAGTTCTGGATGGAGCAGCTTTTGCTCTGCTAACTGTTCCAGCAAAGTGCTGCAGCTTTGCAGTGTTTGTTGTTTGCTCAGCTCTTTGCTGGAGTGTGTCTAGCACAGAGAACTGACACAGCCCTGCTTCATGCAGGAAGCTCTGGAGTAAACCTGGACTGTATCTTTTGCAACCTGAGGCTGAGGACTTGCATCTTGTGCTGGGATAACAGCTCTTCAGAGTATGGTTAGCTGACCTGTACTCTCATGATTGGAACTTTCAGACTTGTCTGTGGCTTGTGATGTCTTTTTGCAAACATTTTTTTCCCAAGCATAACGGTGTCTGTGGTGTGTTTTGGACCTGGTGGGGTGTCCCTTTAATTTCGTGGTGTCTCCACCAGATGTCAACAGTGCACTTCTGCTGGATCCTGCTCCTTCCCGGGCTGGAGTGATGGGGGCACAGAAGGGTGGCTGTGTCATGACTGTGTGCTGGGGGGGTTGGGACGCGTTCATGGTTCAGTGGCACATCCTCTTGCAATTAGAGAGGGAAGTCAGGGATAAATACATTTCTTGCCCCAAGTGCAGTGCCCTCTAACACACTGCAACCCTTTTAGAAATAAACAAACACTTCCTGTCTGCCTCCTGTGTAATCCTCAACTTTTGAATTTTTGATATTTAAGTCAGTGGTTTTGCTTTATGCTCATGGCAGATATTACAGAGTTTGGATTTTTTTTTTTCTTTGAGGCTGCTGCTACTTTAATTTTTGGGGTTGCAAGTTTGGGAGATCAGTAATCAATCACAGAGAGGCTTTGTAATCAAACTGTCACTTTTTTTTGTGTTTACCTTTGTATGTTTTAGACAGTTGCTTTTAAAGAGGTGACTCTTTTGAGCTGTCAGTTGGCTGTATTGTTTCATTTTTAAATTGGCCATGTTTTATTGCTTCAGTAAAAAGGTCTTCTGTGTTTGGAAACAAAGGAAGAAAAATAGACAAGAGGCTTCATAGAAACTTCTCAATGCTCTTGCTCATACATTTGTCTTTAAGTATTAATCCAGTACTTTAGATTCTTAGACTTCTGTGTAGGCTTTCATAGAAGCATTTGAAAGTGCTGCTTGTATACGAATAAGGCTGCCTATAGAATAGAGGAGAATTATTTCTCTTGGACATAGAGCAAGAAAGGTTCTGTGCCTCGTGACTTCAGAGGGGCTGGGATTTTGTTATTTCTTCAGTCTGTGTGTGTTCACTTACTGCATCAAAGAGGCTTCTCTTTAAGAACCTTGGATAAAAACTGAAAAAGGGTTATGTAGCTTTTTAATGATGTGAAATGGGTGGTTTTACATAAAGGCAAGTCTGGTGTGCCTGTTTCCTTACAACTGAAATATGGTCTCCTCTTACACGTACGTTGCTTTTATACCTCTTGTGCTTTTTTTAATTCCCTGCACCTCTTAAAAGAACTTTCCAAGCCATTAACTGTGATTAAAGTTTTAATTTTTTTTTTTTTAAAGATCAATGATCTCTTGGAAGAGGAAGAAGATGTAAAGCTTGAGCAGTCTGAAGAACTTCCAGAAGATGGCACAGAGAAACCTGTCGAAAGGCCAGCTGTGGTGCATCTAGATATGACAGGGAGTCTCTCGGATTCCAGGAACGTTACAGCATCAACAAGGTGACTTGTTTGTGCCTTGGAGTTGGCAGTGTAGTTTGTTCTGCCTGAGAGAGAAGCTGTCAGGCTTTTGAGATAAGTGGTGGTGTCTACAAGCTGAAGCTTTAGAAGTAGGTGCTGTTCTTGTAGTAGTAAAGTACAGGATAAAATAACTGTTCCCAGATACTGCAGAGGAATGTGTGCAGAAGTGGGATTGGATTAGCTATGGTGATTTATGCAGAGGAAGTGGAAAAGGGCATCTTGCAGTGGAGCTGTGGAGTGATATTTAAAATAACAGCAAATTTTGTAGCAGGAATATAAAAAGAATCTGAATATTGGTGGGTGCAAACCCATTCTGTGCCATCTTTCCAGGACTCCTTTTCAGTGGGAAATCCTAGGACCATTTCTTGTCATCTGCTAGCAAGCAGAGATGTGTCCTTTCCTAACTCTTTTTTCCTAAACATGTGGGAATTTGTCCAGATTTTTTTTAATGCTCAGTTTGATGAGATGTTAAATGAGAGAGGAACTTCCTTATTTCACTAGAGTACAGTGGAATATATTCAATGAACAATTATAATGGAGACTCTGTAGATGTGAATGCTTCCTGAAAACATTGTAGAGGGAAAAAGGCAGAGACTGTGAGGAACTATAAATGACCAAAGTGACTCTCCATAGTGGAAAGGGAGTGGGAAAATTGACCATTAATGATTTGTAGGTTCCAATTTAGACTTCCTAGAAAGGCCTTTAGTAGGAGCAATGTGGAAAAAAATCTAAAGCACTTTAGAGATGGCATTTTGTAAGGTTATATATGAGACTTTGTAGAATGGCTTGCTTGCAAAAACCCTTGGTTTGAGGGTTCAAAAAGTCTTACCGAGTTGAAATGAAGGCACTGGATTGTGAAAGTTGGTTTGCTAATATACTTGTAAATCACTGTAGATCCTTTTTCAATTCATTTCAAGTCTGCCAGCTATTTTTTTTTTCTTGGAGGCTGGTGTTCCTTTGTTATCTCAGTGTAGGAGTGACATGACCAGCAGCTATGCACAAGCTGAGGTTTATTAAATGCTTTTTAGAAAAAAAGTTACTAGAAAAACATACAGAAAGCCAAGGGCTTGCATTGTCTGAGCAGGTATAATGGCTATTGAAGCTGGAGGGACCTGTGTTACCTGCCAAAGAGGCAGACTCTGCAGAGGAACCTGTTTGGATGGGCTCTGCTGGTAGAGAGCTGTGAGAAGTTGCACGGTGTAGTTGAGACAGGAGTGTTGGAGTAGGTGTCAGCTTTTCATTAAATAGAGGTGCATAAGCTTAAAATCTTACTTCTATTTGAGTACTTACTTGCTGTTGCTTGTAATATATAAGTGGCTTGGTTGTAGTACACAAGTTTTTATTTTAAGTCTGCTTCCTTTAGAGGTTATGTTTTGCAGATAGTGAGTTTTATCTTTTCCCCTCTGCAGCATGTGTTTGGTATGGGCATTGCATGTAAGAACTTGTAGAGAGAGGTGAGGAAGGATCTGTGATAAAAGTGTGACTAAAAGCAGAAGAAATGCAGGGAAAATCACGAGTAAGTTTACTGCCTGAGTAGTCTCAAGGATGTGGATTTCAGGTTGAAATCTGCCCTGCTGATTGACTGCATGTTTTCTTCTACTTCATTGCAAGTATTTGTAAAATAGAAAATGAGAGAAACATAATTCTGGTGTGTAATTTAAGTTTTATTTTAATAGTTAATTATCTTTGACAACAATGGAGCTGTTCAGTTTTTGAGTTAAACAATTAAAAAACCCCAAACCAACCAACAAAAAAATCCCAACCTCCCTGAAAATCCGCCCAAAAGCACAGCACAAGCCAATAAAAAAAAAAAAAGTTGCTGCAATTGGAATTGCTACACAAATTCTCCTTCCACCAAAAGTTTCAGAGCAGTTTAACTCTGCACAGGTATTTAGTTGCTTGTGGAATGTGTAAGCTCAGCAGCAGTGATAAACTCAACATGTTTGAGAGCTTAAATTTGATAGCCTGAAGAGCAAACCATTCTTACGCCTGTGTTTGGGGTTAATTAAAAATTAATAGGCATTAATTATGGTTGTCGTTTTACATAATCTGTGGGGAAGGATAAGGAGAAATCCTGGAGAAGAATTCGACTGCAAGAAACACTGGAAAAAACCCCTGAGTTGCAGAGAATGACACATTAAATACTGTAAATGTGATTTCCAAACTTAAAGGCTTTCATAGTATGCGCTTAATGGCTTTGTTTTGTTTTAGTATCTTGATTTAAAATAATGATTAGAAGCCCCAGATATTAATGCAGTTTTATTGGGATGTTTGTCTTGCCATAGGGCTTGCAGCAGTTTATAAAGGAAAGAGGGAAAACAGGACTTCAGACATGGTTGCTGCAGCTTCTTAAGCTGGAATTTTGTTGCCCCTTAGCTGTGGTCAGGTTTTGAGAATTGAGTATCTATATTTTGGTCTCTTCATGGAAGGAAGAGAGAGAATGCTGAGTTTGCATGTCCTGTATGCTAAAGACTGTTTATCTTGATTCATGCTATGGGGTATATGACCTTCCTTCTAGTTATTTGGATGGTAACTTGCTCATGATTTTGCTCGTTGCCTTTTTTTCTTCACTCATGCAGTTTATTCTTTCTGAATTGTATGACCTTCATGTGCTGCATGGTGTTAATGTGAGTTAGAGATCTGGTGAGAATGTGGATAATCATTACTGCAGTTTGATTTAGTGACTGCTTGTAAAATGGTATGTAAAAGAAACCTGTTGAGTGATCTTGAAGCCTAAACAGGCTCCCCAGCCAGGAAGCATTGATTCATTGCACAGGAGCTGACATTGTGTATGTAAAGGAGACATCACATTCTCCGTTATCAGGAGCCTTTTTGCCAGGCTCCTTTGGGTTTGCTCTCCTCCCTTGACAAAAGAATCACTGACTCAGCATTGCAGCTGACTTTTAAGACACGCTGTTGAAATAATCACAATCAGTCTCTGTCATTATTCCACGTTTTTCATTGCTGTGCTTTGCCAAAGCAGTATTTGGTTTACTTTTTGCAGTTCATCTCAGTACTGCCGGTCAGAAACCTAATATAAAAACTCTTGATGTGTTCTTCGGTCTTTCCAAAACAAAGGAGAGATGGCAAGTAGGAAGTTCTGTAAACAGTTTGCTTTGTCTACATTAAGTGCAGTGACAAGGTCAGCGCGGCTTCAGCGATGTTTTTGTTGACCCTTTTTTGTTTTAATAAGCCTTGATCGGTGAGAGGGAGGCGATGATACCCACAGCAACAAAGGGAGACTTAAATGCTGCCCAAATACAATCACTGCCTGAATTGCTGGGGGGAAAAAAAAAGTCTGATTGTTTTAGTTTAGCACTTTCTTTAACATCCAAATACTTGTCCCCACTTCCACCCTAGAAAATCTGCGAACAACACGTTAGGAAAGCTTTCAAGTGTTGATTGGGCAGCTTATTGTCAGGAGTGACCTCATGTTGCAGTCTATTTCTATTTAGACTGCAGGGTTTAGCGCAGCACTCCAGAAGTACAGCCTGACAGGCAGCCATCGAATCCCAGCAAGCAGCATGCACAGCCAGCAGCCAACATCACGTTTTGCTGTTTTTCAAATGAAGCACTTCTACATGAAGTGCTCGTTTGGGATAGCAAAAATAATCAGAATGGCCTGTAAAGTTCTGCTGCACAGGTAAATATATCCAAGCAACATTTTCCTTTCGTCTGATGGCAGATAGGACTTTGCTTAACTTTAAAATTATGTGAGGGGGAAATGTATTTTGGAGATAACTGTGCAATGAAATAATGTTGCAACTGATTTACTGTTTTTTAAAATGAGAAATAAGAATTTGTGTAAGGTCAGTAAATTAGCAAGAAAAACTTGGTAATGTTGTCTCTCCGGTGAATGTATCTTTCTATCTCAAGCTATGCTTTTAATCAGGACTTTTTATGGGTAGACAGGCAGTGCAAAAGGGATTCTCAGGAGATGGTTAGCATTATGAAACAAAGGATGTTTACCTTTCTGTGTCTTGCTGTGTCATGCTGCGTTGAGGCTCTGTGTAGCTGTATAAATTACAGCTTTTAAAAAGTATCCTTCAGCTGTGGTAGAGAGGTTGGGAAGTTGTCAGGTTATTTCCAGGCAAGAGCAAGTGGAACATTTGTTTCAAAAAAGTGCTTAATTGTTGAAGTGATAGTTGAAGGCAGAAGATATTCTTTGTGTAGTAAGAGGATTCTTCAGGCTTTGCAATGCTGCTGATTTATGCACCTTTTGCTGAGCACCTCTGAGGCATCTGAAGGTGTTTAATAAAAGCACTGCTGAACGATCCTGTGCTGGGGGCTGAAGGTTATACAGGCAAATGGAAAATTTTGTTGTCAGCCATGTCTGAAATCTTCTGGATTCTTTGGAGATGAGTTTGATTATCCCCATTCTTGACACAGTTCATTATTGTCTCAAGTGGTAGAATAAAAGGATTCCAGGCTGTCACAGTTTCCTATAAATGGCATTTGTTCTTGTGCCCTTGACTGAATTTCTTTTGCTCTCTTTAACAGCTAGAGTGTTGCAGAGTTCTGTGCTCTGCTTTGCTCCCCCCTCCAGCTTATCCTAGGAATGAATTGTGTCTTATTACTAAATTGATTTCAATGTGCACAATCATGAGTTGGCACTTTTAGAAAGTAAGCCTACCTTTTACAGTAAGGGATTTTTAGAAATTGCTTAGAATACCGAGATTGGATACTTAAAGCATTTGTTTGTTTTGAAATCATTAGTTGTTTTTCTCTGAGATTCTTGCACATTTTCAACCTCTTGCTCATGAAGCTGGATTTATGGACAGCTTAATTAAATATTTTTTTTCACCCAAGTGTTACCAAACCAGAAATTGTTTATCAGAAAACTTCAGAGGTAGGGCAAAGTAGGAGGGCTGTGCTGAGCTGTGCTGAGAAATATCAATGAAGTGGAAATATTTTCAGTTGTAAACTTTTTCTTTCTATTTCTTTCTTTGGAAGAGAAAAAACAATTAAAAAAAACCAAAACAGTTGTTTATTAGTGGCTACAGTATCTGGCTTCTTCATCGGGTGTTTTCATTTCAAGAAGTGACATTGCAATGTCTATTTTGAAATAGCTCAGAGCTGCCTGTTCCCTCAGAGCATTTGGAATAGATCTGATCGGTTTTTCACCTAGGCAAACAAACACACAAATCACCAAGTGTGCTTGATTCAAAATTGAGTTTCCATATTAAAAACAAAGAGACAAATAAAAAACACCAATAAAATCCCACGACCCTCCCCTCCAACACAAAAAACCCAACCAACCAAAAAAACCAAAACCCAACCAACCAAAAAAAACCCCCAAACCTAAACATAACCAAACCAACCCCCACCCCCTGAACCTGCCTTCTGTGAGTGCTTTGCTTGTTCAGTTGCTCCACGGTGCTGTTTAAGTACAGTGCACTCTGTTGCAGGCCCAGTACAAGTTGTCTAGGGCAAAAAGGGCATAATTGTTTTAAAATAAATACTTCAACCACTTTCCTTATCAGCAAGTGTTTAATTGAAAGTCTTTTATTGCTTGTGTTTCACCTACTTAGAGGAAGAAAAAAAACCCCCAAAATCTGCTTGAGGTGGTCTAATTATCTTACCTCTCAGGTAATGGAACTACTTAATAAACTTGATAAGATCTAACTAAGATACTCCTTGCTGTATTAAAACTATTCTTGTGTAAGCAGGGAGACTGTCTATATTTTTCTTAAAGCACCAGCAAGGCAGGAATCAGTCAAACAGTCTTGCAGAAATTCTACCTGTTTAGTTCTCCAGTGCAGATGCAAACTCCTTTGTTTTTCAAGTTTTACTCTATGCATTAATGAAAATAGTATTTCAGATCAATGTTAGCTGCCACCAGTGTTGTTGCATGGTAAACAGTAGATGAAAATGTAATAATCAGATTTTTGAGCTTAGTTATCTATAAATTTGTTTAATTCCTAGTTGAAATCAGTTTTTGTTTTTTTTTTTAATAAGACATAATTTCTAACTTCCTGCTGTTTACAGTAGATTTTTCTTCTTTCACACATAGCATATTTACCATCATTTACCAGTGTCTAAAAATTAAGTATTCTGTTTCTAATGAGGGCATTTTGAGCATATAAATGGAGATCACATGTGTGAATAATTTGTTAGTTGCACTGATTTCCACCCTCTCTAGGAGCTTAGCATTCAAGGCTGAGGTGCCTGAGGAAGCAGGTAAAGCTTCTAAATGCTTTACAAATGGCTAGCTCGTGTCTCAAAACCTCTGGCAGGGCCCTGCCTTGGGCTTGTAGCATAGCTGTCCTTGGAGAGTGCTTCGGATCTGTTGAGTGTTGCAGAATAAAGTTATGCAACAGTCTGACAGGCTGGGAAGAACCTCAGTGAATTGCATTTGTGGGTGAAAGCAGAGTAATTTGGAATTTGCCCTAGGCAGCAAGGTTAGAATCTGCATTCTTAAGCAAGGTGTCAGGAATTTTGTATTTCCCATGGGAAAGGTGGTACATCTGAGAGCTTACACCTTCATGATGTGAGTATTGGATCTTTAGAGACAGAAATCTGCATTGCTGCCTCTAAAACTTTGTCTTATGGCATTCTTTAAGCTTTCCTCATCTAAATACTAAGGGGACTGAAAAAAAACCAGTGTTTTCTTTACATATTCAGTCTACTTTTATTAGCCACATTACTTATAGTTGTTCAGGATTTTCTAATTTACTTTCCCTTGACTTCAAGGCTTTTATTTAGTGTGATAAGTTTTGCATTGCATTGACTCATTTATTCTTTATTGCAGTGCTCATATCTCTCCCATAAGTATCTTGCCAGCCTCTGCAGAGTAAGTATAATGAAAACATAGCATGTTTGAATTATGCTGTTACAAGAACATGCATAGAAGATATCTCTCCTCTCAAGAAAAAGAAATGCAGTAGGGTTGGTGATTACATTTAGGAGTAAACATTCTAGTCTGAAGTATTTCACTCATGGCATTTAATACTAATGGAGGATGTCTGGCAGTGCTGCTGCCTGCAGGAGCATGAGAGCACAGTATGGGACAATCTGGATTCCAAAAGGATTGGTTTTGTGTTCGGATACATCATAGGTGTTTGCCTTCACGATGGGAATGCTATTATAATGTTATTTTTAGCACCAATTATCGAGTACAATTCAGTGGAATTGTGTGTACAAATGTGGAGGAACAATAAACACAGTTCCAGAGTTAAAAATGCAGTACAGTAAGGGAAGATTCTTATCGGGAGATATTTTTAAAGGCCTAATTGTGTAGTTGGGGTGAGCTGGTCAAGAAACACTCAGAGTCATCTGTTTTTCAAGAAGGCTATTTTTTTGTTGTTTTATCTGAGGGTATAGACTGTGTCCTTCTTCAGGTACTTGCTCATTGACTCTGCTGTTCGTTGCCTCTTGCCTTTTAAGATTACAGCCTTGCTCAGGAAGGAGTTCAGCCAACTGTGCTGAAGTGATTCCTGCTTCAGGGTTGACTCTGACCCATTACAGACACAGGACATTACTGCCACATTAATACATTAGGCTTTGAGAAGTTTTTGTGTGTGGTTATTAAAAAGTTAGTCATTGTAATGTGGTGATCACTCTTAAATACTGTTAATGGACTTCCTACTACTTCATGTAAATCTGATGAAACGGAAGATAGTAGGTACAGTAATTTCCACTCCCTTTTGGGGAAAGCTAGTCTCTTTTGGCCTTGAAGTACTTAGCCATCAAAGACTCCTGTCGTGTGTGAAGTTTATCTCTGCCTTTCTGCATAGCTGATCAATGCAAAAGGAGAGTTCTTAATACGAATTTTCCGTCTTTGTTCTTTTTTAGCATTTTAGAAAGAACAATTAGAGCAGCTGTGGAACAGCACCTTTTTGACCTGCAGAGCAGCTTGGATAACGATCTGAAACAGATACAGCAACACAGACTGGGCTGTAACAATGAAGCAAAAAATCCCAGCGGGGATGAGGAAGGATCTAACAACCAGTAAGATTTTTGTAGCATCGATAATGAATTCTGTAATTATTACTTACCTTAGCTCTTCTGAAACAAACTACCTCAATTCCCTACCTCGACCTAAAGTAAAACTTAGGACTTCTGCTATTAACTTCAGTTTATCTCACATTTTAAACCAAATCAGTTACCAGTAATCAACATCTCCTAAAGCAAATACTTTTAACTGGTTTTATTGCTAAAAATGTTGTAAAGTAAACTGCTTCACTGCTGAGTTCTGTGCAGGTAACACAAGAATGTAGTTTACCCAAATGATTTCATTCTTATCTCGCAGATGTTACGTAGGACACATATAAAAAGCTATTGCAGGTTTAAGTTTCTTTACCCTGTCTTTCCACATCACCATGGCTGGTTGACTGCTCTGGTTGCCAGTGTCAACCCGATACCTAAAAATGGGTAGAATGAGCCCTGTGGTTGCATATAGGTTCAGCCTTTTTTGATCAGCCTTTATTGTTATTGTAAATCTTGCCATGCTGTGAGTGTAGTGATTGCCATGGCAGCACTGAGAAGCTGGTGCATTTTGGTGCTTTATTAAAAATAAACAAGAGATGATTAATCCCCAAACTCCAAAAATGTGTAGTTAAATAGAACTTCAGGACCTAAATTCCTTCGTGGCTAAGAGCCCGGAATATGTGAAGTATTCAGAGACTCAAATACTGTTTTCTATGTTGTTCAGTCTTTGCTGGTTTTAGAAGTCTTATCTGTGACAGGAGGTCACACTTAAGTTACCAGCTGATCATAAAAGTAATAATCCTTGCTGGTAACGATCAATTAAATCTAGGTCTTAGTGTTAGAGATGTAATGTCTTTAAAGCAATTTCTAAGTAAGTGGGTAATTGCCTGAAGGACCCTGTTGTGGCTGAATTCCTTCAGTTACAGCGTAAGTGCTTTAAAGGCTGACTGACTTCAGGGGGGTGGAGGCTAGAAGTACTATCACTAGAGGTTTGAAACCAATATCCTCTGCTGGCACCCGTGACTATTCCAAGTGCTTCTGATCACCATTCCACAGTGGATTAGCCGTAATAGAGGATACATGATAGTGTTCGGAGGCGAGGTCATCTGGGTCCTTTGAAGCAGTACCACCACCAGACTCTGCACCAGCCAAGGAAACAGTTATATGAAGGACTTAGAAATCTGCACCAGATCACTGCATTTTGGACAGTTAACTCAGAATAATTGCCAGAATTGAACAAAGATAATTAAAACATCAATTTCCAAACCATTCGGTTCAGTATCTCTGCATCTAAAGAGGAGGAGGATGTTGGGGTGGGTTTGTTGTTTTAGGTTTTTGGTTTTGTGGGTTTGTGTTTTTGGTGGGTGGGGTGTTTTTTTTTGTTTTTTTTTTGTTTTTTTTTTTAAGTAGTTTGGAATTCTTTGTAGGCACACAGAAGGAAGACCAGAAAATCAAAGGCTTGTGATGAAATATAGACTTGCATGGTAACATGTAAAGAATATTTGGACATAAATACAGTATAAGTTAGTTTTAATCTGATTGTACTGTTACAAGCCTTAAATTGAATTCTAAGAAGATTACATGTTAGAAATACTGGGATTTCCCACTGGAGTGGAACAGGCACACTGGCTATAAAGTAGCTGCTTCAGCGGTGAGAGAAGGGTAGCCACAGCAACTTCCTCCAGTTGTGGGAGCTTCCATATGTCACTGCTTCTGGCCTGTGATGCTTTTATTCCTTAGGTCAGTGTTAGTAAGTGTTATTAAAACAGTTAGACATAGGGAAAAATACTTACTTACCATGTAGCATTGTATAATACCTCAGGAGTGGACTTGATGATCTCTGAAGGTCTCTTCCAACCTCTGACATCCTGTGATTCTGTGAGTGTATTTAAACTACATAATCTGATTTGCCTGCAGGTGATTTGAATTGTAAATGTTACCAGTATCTTTGGTCAGAGTAATCTGGTTGAAATAAACCCTGTTGTTTAATACTGTTTAAGGTTAAAAAGCTCTAAACAGCAGCAGCACAGAATCATAGAATAGTAGGGGTTGGAAGGGACCTGTGGAGATCGAGGCCAAGGCCCCTGCCAAGACACATTCACCTAAAGAAGATAATGCAACACCAAAAAAAACCAAACAAAATAAGAACAAATTCCCCAAAAAACCAAAAAACACACCCAAACAACCAATGCCCACTGTTTTCTTTTCTTTTAAGGGTTTGACAACAGTTTCCTAAAGGCTTTCTGTGCTTCTTCTTAGGAATGATGTTAATGAAGATAATGACACTGGTAGCAGTGAGAACGCAGGGGACTGCTCTGAAGTTTTGGGTTGCACTGATGTAGACAGTGAAGCTATGAAACGTGATACTGTAACTGAGGAAGAAGAAAGCATTCAGGTGAGAGGGAGAGTTTCCTGTATATGAAAATCATAAATTGCTGTGACTTGAGCAAAGCATTTTAGAGATCCGTGTTTCCCTGATAGCTGTGACGTGGTGCTTTCCTTGCTGCAGTTAAAGCCTGCCTTTGCTGTGCATCATTCATAGACCTACAGAAAGAAATTTGTGTATCCTTTGTGTAGCTTGGTTGGACCCTAACTGATGTTTTTCTATTGATCTTTCACAGGTACCAGCCCTTCCTTCTGCTCAGGTAAGTTGGAAGTATCAGAAGAGGAAGAACAACATCTGAGTTAGGAAAGACATCCCAAGAAGCAGCAGATCTATGCTTGTGGCATAGCCCCCAGTTAGTTGTGCCTTTTACTGAGTCAAGAAAGGGTGGAAGCAGCAGACACCTTGAGACTGCAGCCTCTTCACTGTCTCTGTGCTAGGAAGGTGTGGTTTTGTAATCAGCGTATTTTACAGGGTTTTTTTCATTGTGTCTACTTTCTTTTGGGGTAAGCATAGATACCCTGTTTTTTCTCAACACATCATCATCTCCGTTCTAGTTGAAATAGATTATTTTGCTTCTTGTTGGAGTTCTTTGATTAGAGATTTGAATTCTGCTGTGCTGACACCTTGTGTACCTCCATACTGATGTGTCCACGTAGAATTCTTACACTTGAGGCGTTCAGCAAAAGAAAAATGAAAGAAAATTAGACTTGGGACCTCCTGAAGAGGTTCAGCACTTAATACTGGCATTTCAAAAAGTATCAGGATTCACCATTTGTATTCCAAAGCAGAAAAATGTGTCTAGAGCTGCAGGAGCACATCTTAGGATGTGGTGCTGACACACGCCTACAAATAAATACTCAGTTGTATATTGTAAAAACCTGTTTTGGTCCAAAAATACAGTTTTGGTGATACTTGGAATTGCTGTTGAAGTTGAGAAAGCAACTAAAACTGTAAACAAACCATGGGGTAATCAAGTATCATAGGTGTAATTTTGGCATTATTTTTATATACTGCTTGAATTTTTTCAGCTTCGGAGTGGAAGCCCAGTATTGTAACTACTCTAGCTACAAAGGCCTGCAATGGCAAGATGAGGGGCAATGGCTTCAAAGTAGAGCAGAGCAGGTTTTAGGTTGGATCTTAGGAACAAGTTCTGCACCATGACGATGGTGGAACACTGGAACAGGTTGCCCAGGGATGTGATTGAGGCCTCATACCGTGGAGGTACTCAAGGTGAGAGTAAGCAAGATTCTGGGTGACCTGATCTAGTTGAGGATTCCCTCCTGACTGCAGAGTGGGTTGGACTGGATGACCTTTAGCAGTCTCTTCCAACCCAGACCATTTTGTGATTCTGGCTTTTCTTTGGAGCTGTAAATTATTAGATCTTCACATGGTACAGACGTTCGTGTTTGATTGTATGTATGGCCTCAGTTTGTAATGAGAGCCTGAACTGTGCCAACACTTTTTCTTAGCAAGCAGACATGAGCCTCTCATTTAGGTATCTTCATGCGGTCCAGCAATCCTGTAAAATATGTGCTGACAAAAATGAAATCAAGTAGAACAGTGATATGCAAGAGAATACAGCTTTTACCACTCTGTATGAAATAGCACATATGCAGCTGTCAAATAAGCTCCTCTAATGAAAAATTCAAATCTATAACTCCCTTTTTTTTTGGGTAAAACTTCTGCTGTCGTAAATCTAAATGATGAATTCTGTGGGTAGGGAGATTTGCTAAACACGCAGAGAACATTCTGCAGCGGTTTTTAGCTTCTTGCCTCCGAGTCCATAAATCTTTCTGAGGGTTTCCTGAAAGATAACTAGATAAGCAAACCTATTGTTAGCAGACTTAAATAATTTAACTAGAAGAATTTAATGGGTCTGTGAACTTGAAAAGATAGAACTGGGTGCCGTAGCACAGCGAAACTGTGAGTCTTGTCTGCGATCTGTGTTTTTATTAAAGCAAAATGTTGCCCTAGTGCTTTTTGCTATTGTAATGTATTCTTCTCCTGGCCTTCTGTTTGCTTGCAGAGATCCCTAATTACTCTCCTGAATCACCTAACAAGCCAAATTTTTTTCAATTGCTTCCACTCAGCTAGCATATTGCTTTAAAATCCCCTTCTGTAAATTAGGATCTTACAGAATGTATTGATTTGTCTGGATTCTTTCCTGATTCATTAGTCCCAAATCTCCTTATTAACAGATAATTAGGTTGTTACCTTGTATCTCAAAATGTACAAACGATGATGTTGCAGCGAGTTGATGTTTTATCCAGTTGAGGTGAATGCTGTGTTTGCAAGAGCTCTGTTGAAATCAGAGGGTAGAGTTCCATATTTCTGCCATGGCTTTTTCTGTCTGCCTGTTTTAAGTCTTCTTTTATTTGTAGTGTTTGCTTAAGGTTTTTTGGTCTTTTGACAACGAAAGCCTTCAGAAGCAATGGGGAGCAATTCCTAACACTTCACTTCCTCCTGACTTCCTAGTGAAAATATACGCTGAGCTTTAGAAACCAAAACTCAGGAAATGCATATGTGGATGGAGAAGCAAAAAATGCAAATTGTTGGCTTTTCAGTGCATTTTAGGCAGTTTCAGTGGTTTCAAAGAACAGCCGAGAAGTGGAAATTACACTTCTTAGGAAGTGTGTGCCCTTCAGGGGTCCGAATACATTACTGTGCTGAGAATATAAAGGGGAACAGGATGCTTGGGAGTGCAGAGTCATGTGTAGATGTGTTTTGTTGTCCTACCTGAAGTAATTGTAAGGTTTTTTGGGTTTTTTTGCTGTTCTGGTTTTTAATATCAATAGTAAGGTTTCATTCCGGGGTGAAGTTTGGAGTTTTTTCACTGTTAGTTTCAACCTTCTTTTCGTTAATGCACTGCCTCAAATTTTATTGGAGAGTTTTATCATTTGAGGAGATGCTAAAGGGAAAGGAATTGGAGAGGGTCATGCAGGGCTGTAGGAAATGAACAGCCTGCACGTGAGCTCTCCTTTGGGGCTGAAATGGAAGCAGAAGCAGCTGTTAGCAGCAGTACAATAAGTGTGACTATGCGAGGCTTGCACAGCTCATCTCCAGGGTGGAAATTATCTGCAGGAGTATGACAAATGCACTATAATTAAAAATTGCTTCCTGGAATTGGAATTTGACTTGAGGACTGAAATAATGTAAACAGAAGAATGGAATTTTCCCTCCAAAGAGGGTGATTATTAGTCAGCAGGGTCAAATTGGCAGCTGTCAGGTATATTTGAACTCTCAGGGTAACTATTTTATATTCGCACATTTCAAAGCTCATTTATGAGAGCTTCTTAAAGTCTGAAACCAAATATAATCTGCTATCTTAAAATGACATCTTTTATATTTGAAACTGCTTGTAGTCCCCCAAATAAGATGCTTCTGGAAGGGATCAAGTGCTTCAAGTCTTCCCATGCTAACATTTAGTGAACATAACACTGACATGTATTCACCCGAACCTGTTTTGTGAGATGGTGTCATAGAAATGCCTGCATTTCTTCATCCACTTCCAGTTCTGCCTCTGCTTTCTTTAGTAACAAGGATTAGTTACCTCCTTTTAGAAAGTCTGTCAGACTTGTTTCATTTCACATATGCTGAGCACAAGTCCACATCCCACTCCGTTATTTTCCAGACTAGGATACTCTCATGATACAGTCACCCCAAGCTTCATACCGTGATTGACAGTTTGCAGTAGAGCTGTTGGTGTTAATATTTAAACAAAATTATTAAAGATTTCCATCAGTCATTGCCTGGCTTCTAGTAGTGAAAGCATCTAAAGTTTAAGGCCACTACCTAGGTACGAAAATACTGCATGCTTAGAATTAGGATTTCCACCCCCACAGAAGAAGCTGTGTCTTTTTTTTTTTTTTTTTTTAATGTGGATAGAGATTGTTACAGAAACAATTTTTGGCCCAGAATGCCTTTCCTCAATCTTTTCTAAACGTACTTTTTGCCAACAGACTGCAGACGTGTTATTGGAACCATGTGATGAAGATGCAGATGTTGATGGAGAAAATAATAGTGAAGGGTATGTGTTTTGCTTTTGTCACTTGGATGGCAGAATGTGTAAGGTCAGTTTTGTCCTGTGAGTGTCCTAACCTGGTGATTTGTGACAACAGAGTGGATTGGACTAGGTGACCTTTGGAGGTCCCTTCCAACCCAAACCATTCTGTGATTTTATAAGGGAGGTGAAACTAAACAAGCTGAGGGAACTGAGGCTGTTCAGCTGGGAAAGGAGGAGGCTCTGGGGAGACTGAAGAGCAGTACCTGTTGTGGGCCTGCAAGAAGGATGAAGAGAGACTGTGTTCACAAAGGCCTCCAGAGACACAACAAGGGGCAATGGCTTCAAACTAGAGCAGAGCAGATTTAGATTGGATGTTAGCAACAAGTTCTTTGCTATGAGGGTGGGAGAACACTGGAACAGGTTGCCTGGGGAGGTGGTTGAGGCCCCGTCATTGGAGGTATTCCAAGTGAGGCTCAACAGGGCAACCTGACCTAGTTGAGGATGCTCCTGCTGACTGCAGAGGGGGTTGGACTGGATGACCTTTGGAGGTCTCTTCCAACCCAGACCATTCTGTGTAACTTCTCACATGTGTAAACAGAGGATAATGTGGAGTTACCTTTTTATGGTGATGATATAAACGATGTGGAACTTTATGCCCTCAAAACGTAAAGCAAGTAGAAGCCTACATGTATATCGTGTTGTGTTCATGAACCATATATTCTGCCTATATAATGGGCAGAAGAAGAAAAAGTTATTTTCTCTGAAACATTTTGGCACATTTTATTGTCTTAATGATTGAAGAATTATCGCTGCTATATTTGCAGTTTGAGTTCAGCACTGATTGAAATTTCAATTTGAGTTTAATTGACTTTTAAAATATTTCCTTCCAGTTTGAAAATAAAGGCCTGAGCAGGTTTTATTTCCAGCTTGGTCCAAGCTGTGCTGCAGCTTGAAACTCTGAAGGGCGAAAGGGAATGGGAAGAGAGAGGGGGGGAAAAAAAGATGTAATTTTATTAATTATCACTGTAAGGAAATACATTGTATATGTACTAAAAGTGGACTATAGTATGTAAGAATAAAATGTGAAAGAAATGCATGGTGTTTGCTGTCCTTTAACAACTCAGATTTGCAGTAATAACTTGGTCTGTGTCTTCTTTTCAGGCAAAATAGTTTATTGCTTGACGGCAATGACAGAGTATCTCCAGAGATGTTGCTGGTAAGATTCTGATTCCATTTACATAGAGATACACAGCAGCTTGGGGGCTGACATGAAATATAGGAAGAAACCCAAGAAATGTAGCTTTTGAAATGTTAGGTAGGTTGGCCTGCTGCAAGGTTTGCAAACTCTCTTCTGGAGATCTCATCACCTTGCTTGACAGAAGCTTTTGGCAGAAGGGCGCACTTGCATTTGTGCATCTCATGGAAGGACTGTGCTTAGAAAGCAGATAATTGACTGCTGTTGGGAATGGAGGGAAGTTTGTGTAGAAGAGGCTGAGGGGCCTGGGGCTTTTTAATCTGGAGAAGAGAAGACTGAGAGGGGATTTAATAAATGTTTGTAAATGTCTGAGGGCTGGAGTGCGGAAGGAGGAGACAGGCTCTGCTTGCTTGCTCCCTGCCACAGGACAAGGAGCAATGGATCTAAGCTGCAGCACAGGAGGTTCCAGCTCAACACAAGGGGGAACTTCTTGACTATAAGGGTCACAGAGCGCTGGTACAGGCTCCCCAGAGAGGTTGTGGAGTCTCCTTCACTTGAACCTTTCAAGGCCTGTCTGGAAGTGTTCCTGTGTGACCTGAGCTAGATTGTCTGGTCCTTCTCTGGCAGGGTGGTTGGACTCAGTGATCTCTTTGGGTCCCTTCCAACCCCTGACAATCTGTGATCCTGTGAATTCATTCAATTAGGAAAAAAGAATCATTTTCTAAATCTCATCCTCCCACACTCCAGAAAAATTTCCGGAACTGCTGGAACTGTCACAGATTAGGTACCTGATTTCCTGTTGCTAAGTAATAAAACATCTTCTGTTATTGAAATGCAGGATTCAAGTAGCAAGACTTGTGATCTTAATGCAAACACTGATTCAGAGGTGTTGGGGGACGGCAACGTTAATGTTTCTGAGGAAGCCCTGGGCGTCCAAGTGCCACGTCTAGATCTGAAGAATGTATCTGATGGTGACAAATGGGAAGGTAATTTTCACCCTTTAGCTCACAATATAGCTAGCTAGTAAGGACGAGCAGAACTTCTGACAAAGCAGAAGCAGCAGATAACGTACACTTCATTTATTTCAGTTGCCATACATGTGGTAAGATCAACCAAGCCATGACACAGGTCCCATCTCGTTTTAGAGCTATCTGCAACTTAATTAAGAACCTTAAAAAAAACCCTATAATTAAAAAATAGTCAAAGTGGCAGCTAAAGAAACCAAAATCACCCAAGTTTCATAGTAGAAGTGATTGGGGGTTTTTTGCTATTTGTTTCTTGGGTTTGGGTGGGTTTCTTTGGTTTTGGTTTTATTTTAATTTAATAAGTGACTCCTGGTTCCCAAGACCTTAACAACACTTTCTCTGATTATGTCATAGAGTTCACATTCACTTTGTGTCTTGTTGGTTCTTTTTTTTTTTTTTTTCCCATTTTTAGATGTAAGCTACTGAAGTTCTAATGCTAGCTGAATTTGACTTGAAATCCCCAAACTATTAAACACAGCAACTGATATTTAATTTGTTCTGAAAAAAACCTGGTGGTGGCTTTGTTTTAAACATCAGAAATTTCAGATGTTGAGTTTCTTTGTCACTGGGCAACTTGAAGCAGCTCTTTGAAATAGAAGTTTAAGTTGCAGATAGATATATATATTTTTTTTTAAACTTCTGTGTCCCTTATTCCTCCATTGGTTGGATTTTAGGGAAAGCAAAATCTTTGGAACATGACTTTTGTTTTTCACCTCGGGTAGGATTCCTTATGTTTGTGACCTTATTCTTCATGGCTGTTCAGGTTTAGCAAGCCCTTAAGCTTGTTGAATTGACTGAACTTTGCTCCAATGTCTGGTAACAACCATTTAGACTTCTGTTTTATTTGTGTGAAAACATAAGCTCTGTGTAACCAGAGCAGAGCACTCCTGTCAATATCATCTTACCTTTTTATGTGTTCCCTATATCCTGTTTCCTCTGCCTGGTGTTGATATTCTGAACCATCACACCTGAAGAAGTGCAAGTGATACAGTTTGCTAAAATCCTGTGAGCTGTCTGTGACAGTGCAGTGGCCACAGCCCTCTGGTCTCCAGTTATAAAAACTCACAAGTATTCCTTGGTCGATCCGGTGCAGATTAACTACAGAGGGGCAAAAAGGCTGTTCCAGTGGCAGCTATTCCTTGAGATGCCTCTAAGTGTCACAGTCAGATGTTAGTCAGACACTGGTAACAAACAGCTGCATTTCTCTTCTGGTTGCTGTGTGGTAGGAATTGAAGTTAGTGATGCAGATGTATTCGTGGAATGTGCGTAGCTCAAACATGCAGCTTATAGCTGTAGCATGTCAGCACCTAAAGCTTTGTCCTGGAGGTCAGATGGTGATAAGTTACTGTTCATTTGTCACCAGTGCTGACTTTTGTCCAGATTAGTTGCCTGTGTGACTCCATACTTCCCTTCTAATCCTGAGGTTTACAACTCGAGGTTGACAGGCTTAGGTTTGTAGAACACTTGCTAGTTGGCCATGAGTGCCTGCAGATGCTGCATTTGGAGTGTGTCACATCATAAAGAAGTCATTAGCAGGCATCTGAAGACACTGAGTCCAGATTTTCTTTCTTGTTGCCCAAGTTAATAACTGTAGACAAAGTTGGTGGTTGTTCTTTTAAAAAAAAAACAACCCAAAATAAATCCTGCTTATGTTCTCAGTGTTTTATTTACATTAATTACTCAGTTGCACATTCCATTTGTGGCATCTTCTAATTGCGTTAATCTGGTTTAATATCTATTCTCAGAAGGTTTGTGGCTTCCACGTTCATTATTTCCTTAAACCTGCTCATAAAAAAATTGCTTTGGTTTGAATTAGCCAAGTAGCTTTATGGCCCTTTCCTTGAAAAGAAAGTAGCATATCTCTACATAAATTCAGATTAGAAACTTATTGGTAGTAAAATGAGGATATTTTGCAAGAGATGTTATTTCATTGCAAAGTATTCTAACCCTGGCTGCTCTCCAGTCCTGTTGAGAATGGCCATTAGGATCTCAGTCTTCCGAGGCACTGCAAGTCCCTGTGGTGTGAAGCAGATTGGCTTTGTAAAGAAATCTACACTAGTCCAAATCTTATTACAAGATTTGGGTTATTGAAGCCTATGTGACAGAGAACTTAAAGGCCTGTTACCAACAGAGCTCATGTAAATGAACATTCAGTGCTTGCTGGCTTAAGGCAGAAATGCAGATCAGTTCATCTGTGTTTCTGAGTCCTTTCTCTGCATTTGTCCTGCTTTTTGGAAATCACCACCATCTGTATTATTTACAAGCTGTGAGCAAAACCATTTAGAACTTGTGTTCTGTTAATGTGAGGCTGCACAAGGCTCTCAGTAAACTCCAGCAAGCCTTTACTATTGCTGTGTCAGTTCTTTGTAAACCTTGGCAGTCAAGAGTTGAGATTTGCCCAGGACTGAGCATCCTTACCTGCCACGGAAATTGCCTGGAAGCTGAGAGTGCTCAGGGCCTGGCTCCAAAGCTGGGCTGTGTTCCTTGGGTACTGTATCTTCCTGCTTTACATGTTATGTATGGTTTGTTCTGACTGTGCTGTGTGTTCACTTTAGTATTTTTGCCATTCTTTTTCATTTTATTAGCGCCATGCCCTATCACTTTCCCCCTCATTGATTTCAAAACAATGCATCTGCAGAGAGAAGGGGAGGGTAAGTATGGTTCGCCATACGTTCAGTTATTATGGTTTGCTTTCAAATTAACCCTTCACCTGCTGTCCCTTATCTCTTGGGTATGTTCTGATCTGCAAGCTTTTTGATTTACCTTTTTTTTTCCCCCACCCCGTTCTAAAAGATCCCCTTTGTGTATCTTGTGCTGTGTAAACAGGCAAGATTATAGCTGAAAAACAAACAAACCAAAAAAAGCCCAGTAACTCTTAAGAAATGTACAGTGGAAAGCAGGTACAAGGGTTATATTTTCTGAAGATTACTTTGTGGGTTTTATTGTTGTTCTGCACACTTTGAACCCAGTTTCAAATTTCTGATTTGAACTGGAAAATAAAGGCAGCTCTCTGAAAGGAAAAGGGGAGGGTGGGATTTTGAGGTATTAGAAAGGCCACATCAGCTTTTGGTAGCAAGAAAACCTATTCTGAGAGTTGTAAGGAATGTTAGGAACTCATATTTTATGAGGTTTTAAAAAATAATCAAATGATTGTTTTGGAATCCCCTGCCTAAAATAAATCACCTTCCACAAATTAAGAAATCTCTTTTTCTCAGTGGTGTCAAGATGGAATTAGAATTAAAAACCCAACAACACTCCTTTAAGACTTCAGCAAGTGGGTGTGGTACCTAAAGAGATATTGTCAGGCTTACCTTCTTCCAAACCAAGAGGACAATCTGTCAAAGTACATGTGTGTGGTACTAAAATCAATTTCCACAGCCAAATGTTGCAATGGACCATAAATACTCTTCTAACTGCAGATTTCTGCTAAGTATATACAGCTCTTTTACACTGCTGAACCGTTCAGAAATGCAAGATACACTTTGAAAAAGGGATCCTAGTGTGCATACTTCATCTCAGTACCTTTTTTTCTTTCAATTGCCATATGACAGAATTTGTAGCTTTCTGATGTACTTCACTGTTTTTATTCACCTTGTGTATGACACCACACATCCTTTATAACATACAAGACTAAGCATTGGGTATGCATTTTTGTTTCCTTTTGGCTCTCTCTAAACAGAGAAGTACCATTTTCTCTCCCTTTTTTTATCTTCTAGATCCATTTCCTGCTTTCAAATCTTGGCAGGAGGACAGTGAGTCTGGAGAAGCTCAGCTTTCCCCGCAGGCTGGGAGGATGACTAATCATCCGCTGGAAGAGGACTGTCACCCGATACTGTCACATCGTAGCCTGGACTTTGGGCAAAGCCAGCGTTTCTTACATGATCCAGAAACCTTAGATTCTTCATCCAAAGCACTTTCTTTTGTTAGGTATGGACTCTAATGCCGTTTGCTGGCTCTTGGGGCAGGAGGTGTTACTGCCAGGACGAAAATAGAGCTGTTGAAGAGCCTCACAGCTTTCCGCGATAAGAATTAATTGAAGATCAAGGTCAAACTTAGCACCGTGTGGCCATTTGACTCTTCTGCCTGCCCAGGAACTGCCACAGTGAGCTAGACCAGAGGTTCATCCAGGATGGTATCTCAAAGTGGCCATTGGCAAATACTGAGGGAAACAGTGTAAAAATAGGGCAGGCTTGCAGAGATTTCCCTGGCTTCTGACAGCCTGCTGTGATGGCACTTCCTGGGCTGAAGGTAGTATTTATAGCCTTTGTTTACCAGTCTTTCCTGGACTGCTGCTCTATGATTTCATCTAAGTTTTGGGCTGTGTATTTTCCCAGTAGTTTGAAGATCTGTCTTCATGTTGCATAATTGTAGAATTGTGTTGTGTAGCATGTTATCAATTCCCAGGAAAGACAGCCATGGTAGCTGAAGTGTGCAGTGATGGTCTGGGAAGATTCTTCATATGGGCTGTGGAAGGGTCAGCCTTGAAATAAAAAGGCTTCTCACAAACTGTAGCTGTCAAGGAGCTGAACAGGTGCAAAAGATGACTTAAAACCAGAATCACATACTCTGGAAATACAGACCAACAGATGGTGCAGATGTGGTAGATCAGTATCTGTCAACTTGCTTAAGACAGTTAGGTGAAGCTGTCTGGTTGCTGGGGGCTGTTTAGTGGCAGCCTCTAGCCTGGACTTTATTCTGTGCCCAGCACTTGAGGTACTGAGTGTCTACTAACTTAGATAAGTAGCTTAGCCTTCAGATGGATCTGAGCTGTTGTAAGTACAACGGAATTAACAGTACATTAGGCTGTTGCACTTGAATTTCAGATGCTATTCTTCTGTATTGGTGAAATTAGAGAAAGGTTTTGAAGGCAGCAGATAAACATTCTGATCCAGCAGTGGACAGCTTTGACTGAAAAACTGTAGAGAATGGATTATGAACTGCAGGAAAAAAAAAAAAAATTAGCCAGCAGTTACTCAAATATACAAGTTGTTTGCACTCATTTAATTACTTAATTGACATTTAAACCTCACTTTTAATACAGAACACGAAGAGCATCTTTTAGCTCAAAAGATGACAAAAGGGAAGACAGGACACCTTACCAGCTTGTCAAGAAATTACAGAAAAAGATAAAGCAGTTTGAAGAACAATTTGAAAAAGAGAAAAACAGTAAGGTGAGTTACCACCTCTGAATGTACTCAGGATACAGTGCTGCAGGGTACAGTTAAGTCCCTTGTGTAGCTCATCACTGAATAACTGTGGAGCCACAGATGAGAGGGATTTTCTTATATACTGCTGTCTGCAAAAATGAACTGAGCAACAGTAGTACCAAAAAGCCTGCCGTGATGCCTGAGGCCAAGGAAGGGTGAGAGTGAAAGGGAATGTCAGATGAGATCTGTCTTGCTTTAAGTTTATTTTTCACAAAGATAGGAAGGACAAGGAGCTGAAGGAGCAGGTCCAGAGGAGGACCATGCAAATCATTAGGGGGTTGGAACACTTCGTCTACACAGACAGACTGAGGGAGCTAGGCTTATTCAGCGTGGAGAAGAGAAGGCTCCAGGGAGATCGAATAACGACCTTCCAGTACCTGAAGGAGCCTACATGAAGGATGGAGAGAGACTACAAAGGTCTGCAGTGACAGGATGAGGGCGATGGCTTCAAACTAGAGAAGAGCAGATTTAGATTTGATATTAGGAACAGGTTCTGCACCATGAGGGTAGTGGAACAGGTTTTCCAGGGAAGTGGTTGGGACCTCATCTGTGGAGATATTCAGGGTGAGGCTTGGCAGTGCTCTGGGCAGCCTGATCTAGTTGAGGATGCCCCTGCTGACTGCAGAGGGAGTTGGACTGGATGGCCTTTAGAGGTCCCTTCCAACCCAGACCATTCTGTGATTTTAAGTGTTGTCCCTTAGGTTGGCACTGAGATCTGATCTGGTCCTAAGAGTGACATCAATGTTTCTAGCCACATTTTCTGTCATAAACACTACCAGATTTTGGAAGAAGCATTTAGGAACGAGATTTCAGGTCCTTGACTTCATTAAATGCCATTTATTTGTGTTGCTTTCCAGCCCTCCTACAGTGATATTGCAGCCAATCCAAAGGTTCTCAAATGGATGACTGAACTTACCAAACTGAGAAAGCAAATCAAAGGTAAGAGGTGCTACAGCTTCAGGTTTTCTACAAACACAAGTGACCTACGTGACTGAAATGGCAAAGTCATTCAGGAAAATTCCACAGGACAGTGCAAATGCTTCCTTTCTAGCCTCTGAACTATTGAAAAATCAAATTCAAATCATTCTCCTTCCTTTGGTTTTAGTTCATTAGAGGTGAAACTGCCTGTGCAAGCTGTTCTGCTCCTTTATTTGCAGTTAAACAAGCTGAGAGTGGTTCCTTTCAGACCTTTGGCTTGAGCAATTTTTCTCCTTGCAGATGCAAAACAGAGGAGTTCAGATGGAGAATTCATACCTCAGCCACGTCCACGAAGTAACACTCTCCCAAAAAGTTTTGGTTCCTCCCTTGACCAAGAGGATGAAGAAAACGGAGATGAGATGCGTGTTGTGCAGAAAGAGAAGAAGCCCACCAAGGAAGCTACCCTGGAACTCATTTTGAAGAGATTAAAGGAAAAACGAGTTGAGAGATGTTTGCCAGAAGACATTAAAGTAAGCATGAGGTTATGGGTAGGTGGTTTCTAAGAGACTGATAGAGGGAAATAGAGCACTCTTGGACACTTCAGGTATAATTTCATCAGCAAAGTGATGCCTCTGTCTATTAGCCTTGTAGCAAGCCCTTTTATTTCAGGCTCTGTGGGGAAGTGATCAAGGTGATCAGAGGGCTGAGCACCTCTCCTATGAGGCGAGACTGAGGGAGTTGGAGCTGTTCAGTCTGGAGAGGAGAAGGCTCCAAGGTGACCTTATTGTGACCTTTCAGTATCTTAAGGGGGCCTACAAGAAAGCTGGAGAGGGACATTTTAGGATGTCAGGAAGTGATAGGACAGGAGGGAATGAAATAAAGCTAGAAATGGGTAGATTCAGGAAAAAGTTCTTCACCATGAGAGTGGTGAGACCCTGGAACAGGTTGCCCAGGGAGGTGGTGGAAGGCTCATCCCTGGAGGTGGTTAAGGCCAGGCTGGATGAGGCAGGGGGGCTGGAACTGGATGATCCTTGTGGCCCCTTCCAACCCTGACTGATTCTATGATTATGTGAACCATTTTCCTTGTTCACTCTTTATTAATACACTCAACAACTATGTGCTGCCAGTATTGGACAGCTTTAAATGGATGAAGGTGGGATGTATGATTATGAACTACACTAAGCTTAGCTAAGGCATCTGTATAGCTGATAATGTAGCAAAACTCTTGAAGTGGCTGGTGTTAGACACGGTGTGATTTATTCTTCTGACAGAAAATGACAAAGGACCATTTGGTAGAAGAGAAAACATCTCTCCAGAAGAGCCTCCTCTACTATGAAAGCCAGCATGGACGCCCGGTAATGCTTCCTTTCCTTCCTCAGAGCATGTTGGGGTGTGCACAGGCAGCAGGCACTCCTCTCCAGTAGCACTAACAGACTTTGATGCTTTCTTCTCCAAGATGCAAATTTACCTGATGGCTTCCCTGCTGCCATCAGAGAAAGCTGTTGTCTTCCCTTCTAAATAGCTGTCTCTATTATGAGGCACTTTTCCCACACCTCAGTGGCTTGTTGAGCTTGCAGAGTGCTTTGCCTCATTTGGTGCCTTACAGGTCTGGGAAGCAAATACTGAATTTCCTGAGAAAAGGCCTGAAATGTTGCTCTGGATTTCACAAAAGCAGGCAAGATAAAAGCTTTTTAACTTCTTTTTTTGCCAAGTCTGTGGCATCTGTCTTAAAGAACTGGAGATGTGGAAGTCAGAATGAGTGACTGGCAGCTAGTGCCTGAAGTTCTGTGGGTTTTTTGTCTTGGACAGTGATCGGCATCACCAGTCCAGTCACGAGATCTTTCCAGTTCCCCTTCTGTCAGCCTTCTAGACTTGGCACATTAGCTTTGCAGTCAGCACTGCTGTATAAATCTGACCGAACCTTGGCATGTAAAAGCCAAGCAGATTAATGGTCTTGGAGGTACTGGTGTGCTTCTGCAGTCCCTGTAGGGAGTAAATGCCAGTAACTCTTCTGGAGGGTCTTTAAGGTTTATCATGTTCAAGTACACAGTGGCCAAGAGTGAAGGTAAATCAGGTATCAGACACAATCTCTCTGCAGTTCCATCTTTTCTTTCCCCCCCACATCATTTCTGTAGAACTATCATCACTGCTAGGCCTGCAGTCTTCTCTCTCAGGTCTCGGTCTGTGGTTTGCCTCTTTTGCTGTAGGTGTTTAAAGAGAGAGTATTGAAGCTCCCCTGACTTTTAGGATGATTTTAAAACTTCTTTCTGAAAAATACAGGGAGTTAATACATGAAAAGAAGAGAAGGAAACAGCAGCCTTTTACTCCCCTTTATCTGCATCGGTCTGATTCCATACACACAATTTGGTTTGGTGTGTTCCTAAGTGGAATGTGCGTGGCCTGGCATGCGAAGCGTACTGCTTTGTGTTTGCTTGTCTGATACTGAGTGATTGGTATAATTAATTCTGTGGTTTCTCTGCCTTTAGGTTACTAGAGAAGAAAGACATATTGTGAAGCCACTTTATGACAGATACAGACTTGTAAAACAAATGTTAACTAGAGCAAGCATTACTCCTATTCTTGTGAGTAAAACAAATGCTATTTCTGTTTTTTGTTTTCCCCACTTTTGAACTGCTAGGCTGCCTTTAGAAGAGCACAAAAGACATCTTTCTTGTGGAAGGTACAAGATGTTGGCATCGCTGTACTTGAGCCATTTGGTTTACTGCTGAGAGCAGAGCAGTTCAAAGCTGTCTGTGACCTTGATGACTCTTAGGAAGTAAATGGTTCTTGGTGGAAGTAAATAAGCTATTTCAGCTTGCTGTGGCTGAGGCATTCCCGAGTCACTAGGGATGGATGCACAGGGCATAGTGTACTTTGAATCTTCCCAAGAATAGTAACAGCAGTTGCAGTGAAGCAGCCTCTCTCCTCTACTGCAGGTTGCTGTCACCAGAGGCATGAGTGACAGGGGGCCACGAGAACCATTTCGTTCTTTCATCCTGCCCTGTGTCAGACTTGTGACCGTCGTCTGCAGCTTGTGTTCAACAGCTCTGCATTGTCCTTGTGTTTGCACTTCATTGCCTTCTAACTCACGGTGCTTTCTAGTCTTCTCTTTCCTCTTTCTCTGCTCTTCTGAGGGATGAAGTGTTCATACTGTGCAAGCAGATCGATGTGAGCTTGTTTGTAGCACGTGCACAACAGCTGAGGAATCCCAACCAGCTGATTGTCTTTGTTCTTCGTGAGCTGTGATCAGAATCTTGCCTGCTGACCCAGACTTGCAGCAGAACAGTTGTGATGGTGGCTATTTGATCCTTCTACAAGGGACTGCATAGCTGTCGTGAGAGAATCTCTTTACATACCAGCAGTTCTCTACCAGATTACAGAGCTGGGCAGTGGCTTACTCAGCAGGAATTTAATCTGCTGTTTATGTTGACTCTGACTGTTCTTGGCTATCCTCTTTAAGCCGAAGTACATTGAGATAAAGAGATCAGCTGTTCAAGATCATTCCTTTCTTCTACATACACTTTGGGATAGCTGCTTGTATAGGAAAATGTGATTTACACTGCAGTCAGATTTCAATTTAAGGGCTTGTCTGTAAATATTACTCTTTGAATTCCATAAACACAGGTTGCTTCTAAATACCTAAGCATTTCTCCATAGCTAGTGAGTCCTAGGTGGTACTCTTGACTAGGTGGGTTTTATCACACTTTTCACCTCAGATAGCTGTCTCATGAGCTGAGATGCATTTTATCTTATCAGGAGCTTTATGACTATAATGTTTTTCTGTGTGTGTTTGTGTGTGGTGGTGGTGTTGTGCTTTTTTGGTTTTGCTTTTCCTGTGAAATACAGGGATGGGTAATAGTCAGGCAAAAGGATTTTAAATTCAGGAGAGATCTTGGTAACATAATTCCTGATCTGCTGTAGGCAACATCTATGAAATATTTTTCCCAGGCCTCTGCTTTTGAAAGCCTTAATGGCCATGGGGAACTCTCTAATTGTTCAGTAATAGGACTCTCATGGGGAACTCTCTAATTGACCAGGAATTGTTCAGTAATAGCTTCTGGGTAGGCTACATTCAGTGCCAGGTACTTCAAGAGTTGCTTTTTGTTTACTTAGTTCCATGAGATACCCCTTAGGATACCATGGGATGCTAATCACTGAGGCCTGTGTCCAAAGAAGGAGGAAGCTATTTACCTTTCATTAACTAAGGTTTTTTTAACAGGTCATTGTCTGTGTGGCTTTTGTGTTCCACTTTCCTCCCGTTCAAAGAGTGCAGGGTTAAGGGATGAGCAGGGCAGCGCTGCTTGTGCACAGCTGACAGGGATACCTGCACCGCAGCAGCCCCTGGTGCAGGATGAAGTTCAAAGGATTCAGACTCTCTCATTTTAAGGTGGCAACAGGTAACTTTTACACAGCACTCAGAGAGGTCTGCAACAACAAGCTGGCAGTGTTATTCCTGGTGTATGCCTGGCAGAAGATAAAAACCAGCTCTGGCCTTGTGTATTTTTATAATCTCTCTGTGGTTTGGGAGGAACAAGAGTAAATATGAAATGTGGAGATAACTCTTTGAATTCTCTACATAATGTGCAGAAAGCAGGAGAGGTGCTTTTTAATTAAGAGGAATATTAGGGTTTCTTCTGTGTGAAGGATGCTTTGAGATCTCTTGAGCTTTTGAGGTTATATGGCTGTTTGTCTGTGCTCTGTAAGTATGTTTGCAGCCTCTCCTTCTTCCAAAAGAAGAAATCTGAACCTGTGAGTGTTGATTTCTAGAGGTCCCTTCCAACCTCTATTATCCTGTGATTCTGCATTAGGTGACTTGAACAAGACTGATCACGCACAGCATTTAATGATGCAAGCTTCTGTTTTTGCAGGGGTCACCATCAACCAAGAGGCGGGGGCAGATGTTGCAGCCCATTATTGAAGGGGAAACTGCTCACTTCTTTGAAGAAATTAAGGTGGGCCCAGTTTTTGGGGAAAAAAAAAACATCTCCCAGAACTTGCAATAGACAACCAAAATATTTCAAACTGGTTTTCAATTTCTGCTTTGACTTTCAGGAGGAGGAGGAAGAAAGTGATGGTTTGTCTGCAGACCTGAACGATATCTTAAAAACTGCTGCCCAAACCCAGCCTGTTTTAAGCCCAGTTGAAAACTCTGAGTCTGATGTTGAAGATGGTCAAGAGAAACTGACCCGAGACCTGAGGCTGTCGAGCACCCGGGCTGCTTCTATGTATGTCAGAAATAACTGACTAAATTCTTGCTACATAAGTTAGAGTTCTTGCACCTACCATCCTGATACCAAACAGAAGGTGTTGGGTGGAAGGGAATTAGCATTTCATAGGGAGTGTTTGGTTTAAATGAGTCTTCTTTCCTCTCTAGAGAGAGTCTCTTTACAAAGGCCTGTAGTGACAGGGCAAGCAGATTTAGTCTGGATGTTAGGAACATGTTCTGCACCATGGGGATAGTGGAACACTGGAACAGGTTGCCCTGGGGAGGTGAGGCTTAACAGAACTCTGGGCAGCCTGATCTGGTTGAGGATTCCCCTGCTTACTGCAGAGGGCATTGGACTAGATGACCTTTGGAGGTCCTTTCCAACCCAGACCATTCTGAGATTCTATGTCTCACTAAAATGTTTTTCTAAACATTCTTTAGCCTTCCTTGAGCTTTTTAGACAGAAGAAAGTTTATAGCCTTTTAACTCCTACTTTGTTCTCAACATTTCACCATCAGACAGACAACATTCCTGAGGAGCAAGGCAGGTTTATTATCAATGCAGCTAGCTCAGTTGGGTTTGAGTATGCCTTGAAGAATTTAAATTTTATTGTATGGCAAATAGTATTTTTCTTGTTTCACTTGGAATTTTTAGGCCTGAATTATTGGAGCAGCTGTGGAAAGCCAGAGCTGAAAAGAAGAAGCTACGTAAGACTCTGCGAGAATTTGAAGAGGAGTTTTATCAGCAGAATGGAAGGTTTGTGGAGCACAAAACCTCACTCTGTAGCCAGCTGGTTTGTTTTTTGTTTTTCCTCTTGCCAAATGGAATCTGGTTTTCCTAATGGAGGAAGCCCAATCCTCAGTTTTGTTTCCTCTATTAGTTTGTAAAGTGTAATAGTGAAAATAGAAGAATTGGTGGCAGAGGGGAGCATTTTAAACAATACTTATTAAAAGAATTTTAATACAACCCACTTCATATTGTCTCTGTTTGTAACAGAGGGCAGGGAAGTTTGCACTTTGTTCCAATAGGGAAGTCCTGATGGGAATGTGAGGGGGTATAGAAGTTTTATTCTTCTCTGCATTGCTTAGTTCTTTTGGGTTTTGTCTTTGAATATATATTGTTAGGAATTTGATTGAACTGCTCCTCCAGTTCCATAATAGGAGGGTTTTTTTGAGGACTATCACCTCAAGAACAAAACTAAGAACATTCTTAGAAGGTCAGTGACATTTTTGACTGGCACATTCTCACTTAAATCTGCTCGAGCACTGGTCATATGAGTCTCACCAGTGTGCCTTCATTGTGCATTTAGTGGGTTTGGAACATAACTCCCTTGAACTTCAGTGGCAAATGATGAGGTTAATAATGAAGGGTTGAGTTAAGAGTAAGACAGGTGAATTGATGAAGTCCAGTCTTCTGGTATAATTCTCTATCCATTTGTAGGTCAAGCTACGTACAGGGAAAACACAAAGTGGCTGGAGTGGTGTTGGGCTTGTTAAGAGTACCTGAAAAGTTTTTGATATTGGGCTTGTTAACAGCACCTGAAAGTTTTTGATGTTGGGCTTGTTAACAGCACCTGAAAGTTTTTGGTGTTGGGCTTGTTAAGAGTACCTGGAAGTTTTTGGTGTTGGGCTTGTTAACAGCACCTGGAAGTTTTTTGTAGCCTGTTAGTAAAGTCTTGAGAGAGAGGGAAGGGAAGCTGAAGAGAGTGATCTATACTAAAGTGCTGAATCCATGCTGGGGTTTCCAGTCAGTTGTTGAGGTGATGGCAGTTCTAATTACAGGGAGCTAAAACAGGACAATGTTTGCTATCAGTGAACAAGCTGCCCGGACTGGTTTGGTCTGCCCTAAGCTAGCTGCGCAGAGCTGCTTTTGCGTCTTGCTTGCTGCAGTGGGGAGGATTTTCTGTAACCTTAGGTGTGCTGCTTTTTGCAGGAATGTACAGAAAGAAGATCGAGTTCCCATGCTGGACGAGTACAGAGAGTACAAGAAAATCAAAGCCAAGCTGAGGCTGTTGGAAGTCCTGATCAGCAAACAAGATTCTTCAAAGTCAATTTAAATTCTGTTCCTCCAAACCATTGAATCACCTGATGTTTCCATATGCTACCACTGTACTGACTGGGTGCTTGTGTTCATTTGTCATGCACTGTGGAAAGAATCCAGCTTGTGCACTTTATTGTGGTGCCACTAGAACACATTTGCAGGGTGAGTGGGTCCTGTCTAGAGAGCAGGTGATATTTCCAAGCTCGAGACTGCTCTGTCCAACTTTAGCAAACACAGTTTCCATCAGAGCCTTGTCTTACAGATGCATCCATTCTTGTTCCAAAACAACCATAGCTTTGATTTTAGGTATTTTTGTTGTTTTTTTTTTTTTTCTTTAGCATTCAAGAACTTTGAGACTTTTGTTCTGGCCACCTTGTTGCATTGTTGAAGAAGTGATCAATGCCATAATGCTCCACTGAACTACTCCTCTGGCCTAGGTTTTTTTTTTAATTACGGAGGGCAAAACAAAGAGGCAAATGTAAACGTGCAGCTCTTTTTCCTGGAACACTTTAAAAAAACAGACTGAAATTCCTTTCAAAGGACTGCTGTGGAACAACTGTTAATTTTTTTTTTTTTTTTTTTTTTGGCATTCTCAAAAGAGCACAAAGTAAGAGCTGNAAATTGCACCTGTAACACAATAATCATTAACACCTCTGGATTTTGCTCAGTAGTGGTCACTCTTCCTCCTTGATAAAGATGCCGGTGGACAAAGCAGAAAGTGACCTTGCTTTAGTGTCTTTTAAAACTGGGAAAGAACCTGCAAAGTTCTATCACATGCTGCCTACAGGACTTGTGTTACTGTTGTTCATTTTCTCATGGTCTGGGTTGTTGTTCATCAGCTAGTGGTGACGTAGTGTTTTGTCTGAATTGGATACTGCATCTCCACTTTTGAGGAAGAGCTGAGGAACGTGAGGAACGTTTCGGTGTGCGGTGGCGCTTGGCCTTGTGTAAGCTCCAGCTGAAAAGAGCTGGCTTAGGACAGTTGCAATTCCACTGTACCTGAAGTAAGTGTGGTATCAAGGGCTAAAATCAGTGTAGTTAATGTGCACCACAGGGTGGAAAAAGAAAAAAAAAAAAAAAAAAAAAAAAGAATAAATTACTGCTGTTTATCAACGTTTTTTGTTTTACAGTTGGAGAATAAAAATGTTACCTAACTCTTATGATGTAAGCAAAACAGTTTATGGGCCTTGCATGATTTAGCTTCAAGAGTTGAAACTAATGTTTTGAGTATCACGTCTGCTGTGCTGAATGATGATTTAGCTACTAGCTTTATGCTCTGCAACAGCCATCAGCAGCTGGTTTTGATCTGGCAAAATCTAACTGTTCATTTTAACTGGTGCTTTCTCCGGGTTTTTGTTTTGTTTCGGGGTTTTTTTTTTTGCTTCTCTCTTCAGTGTATCAGTTTGTGGCCACGTTTTGCATGCACTACTCTCACTGCATGTTTGGATGACTGGCTAATGGTCAGCGTAGCAATGATTCACACTGCTTTATGAAAGACCAAAAATGAACTTCTCCTTCACGACGTTAAGAAGCGGCTGGCATGTAACCTCCTCGACTTGCTCTCTTCTGTCTTGAAGCATATGAAATAGGTTGGAAGTAGGATTCGTAGTGCTCAGATTTCATCTGCGTACTGTAGAATACTTCTTGGTTTATTTTACTCTGCTCGTAGGCATGTCATTTTGGACTTCAGAACAAAAAAAAAAAGCACTAAAACTCTTGAGCACTGGTGGTATGCCTTCTCTTTTTTTTTTCTTTTTCTTTTCTTTTCATCTTTTTTTTTAACTGCAAAATGACCTGGGACCTTAGAGAACGATGACGTTAAACTATAAAGTCTTGAGACCATTTCTCAATTTGACTCAGTTCCATTGTGCAATGTCCACTTCAGTTACTTTTTCTCTCAGTCTGCAGACACGGGTGTATCCAAACATTGAAACTGATGTGTACTGTATAGTGTTGTACATGAATGTTTGTGTTTTATATACCACATGCAAAATGTCAATATGCACTATTTAAATGTTTTAAATAATATATTCCTTCCTTTATAATGCTTAAATCTATATGATTCCAATATTTTTATAAGTGAGTGAGTGATCAGACTGGTTCCAATTCAGAATTAACAGCTGCTTTGTGTTTGTTATGCAGTGTTTGGCTGTTTATTCAGTATAGTAGATAATAAGCATGGCAACAGTTATGCTGAGTGTGGTTTTTGTGCCATCCTTGTTGAGCAATAAATAAATGGTAGAACTAGGCATTTTGTGATATAACAGTTTTACTTTGGTAAAAGCAAGCTCTATATATCTCTGTGGATATATAGATATGGAATATATATAACTAAACCAGATATAATTGCATTGCTATGTCTGGGGCTCATTGTATAGACTTTTATAATAAAAGTACCTTAACCTTTATTGTCATACACCTTTGTTCCTCATCATGCTTTCTCCTCCACTGCCACCCCTTAAAAGCAAGGGTCCTTGGCTCTTCCTGTAGCTGTCTGTAGCTCCAGGCCCTAGCTGAGGCAGGTCTGAACTCTGCAGGTTGCCAGCAGAGCTGCACGCACTGCTGGTGGAGGCTTAGCTGCTGAAGACAGCCGCAGCTGTTTTAGCCTTGTTTACCTGTTCAGACTGCATGACAGCAGGGAAGTGACCAAATGGGCTCCTGAACTGACAGCTTGGCTTGTGCTGAGGGCCAGGTTCCTGCTATAGTGCCAGCCCAGAGCAAACTGTGATGCTTGCTTGTTCCTGCTCCAACAGTAGCAGCTTCAGGAGCAGATGGGGCAGAGAGCTGATTCAGCTGTTCCTGGGCCAAGGAACTCACTGCTGAGAAACAGACCTTCAGCTGAAGAGTGGTGGTTGATTGTGTTTCTATCCATAATGGTCTCTCAGACTTAAAATCAGTATCCCAACTGTTCCTACTGTGTTACTGCACATGCAGCTCTTGTACCTGGAGAAGTAAGGGCTCTTCCTCTGGACCAAACAGGTTTTGTTCATAGTATAGTGCTGTAAGCTGACGAGAGAAGTGACGGAGGCCTGACTCTTCTGTTGGATTTTGTGTCAATCTACCTTTCTTCAGCCAAAGGCCTGGCAAGGGGACAGAAGAATTCCCGAGGGTGAAGACTCTGCTTGTGGATGTGTGGCAACGCAGGTAAGTGGGAACCAGACAAAGCAAGTAGAGCCTGGCTGCTCTCTTCTCCACACTGCGATTAGACGCAGAGGGACCCTGCGGTGTGCTGCCGACGCTCAGCAGGACAGGAGGCTGCGCAAGCTGAGTCCTTGGAGCGTTCATTGTCGGCTCGGGCTGGCGTGCGGCTGAAGCGAGGCTCCCTCTAGCGGCGGCAGCGGCTAAGGCCTGATCAGAACAGCAGAGTTCGTTCAGCCTTGGCAGAAGAGTGAGTTGTTGTTTTTTTTTCTCTGAAGGCAGCAGTGACCTGCTTTGGAAGCAACAGGTGCCTGAAACAACTGTTGAGAAGTAAGCATTAAACCTGGCAGCAAGAAAAGCGGGCTGGGGAAATAAGGGCCAGTGACCCCCCACACCCCCTGGACTCTGGGTGGCAAAGTGAGGGCTGCACTGAGCCAGGCAAGGAGAAAGGGCAGGGAGCATGCCCAAGGTAACATCCCTTGTCACCTGCTTTCTTGGTGACCCATCTGTCTCTCACCGCAGCCCCAAAATAAGGCAGAAGAATAAACGTTCAGGTATTTGTAGAGATGCAAAACCTCGAGCAGAGGTTGGTCTGTTCTCCTTAGGGTTAAAGCAGCTGAGACTTGCAGAGAGAAGAGCCAGAAGCAGTAGTGGTGTCTAACTTTATTAACGGTCCTACTTCTCCTAGACAGAAATTGACAAAAGGAAAGCAAGGTGGTGGGGAGTGGGGACTGGATTTATTTACAGTGGGAGGTGTCAGGCCAGCTCTGCTACCAGGGCTGCTTCCCGTGCTGCTGCAGCCGTGCAGCTCGCAGGGCTCTCTTCAGTTTCACTTTCGTTCTGAGGAACTCTGCCCGCATCTCGGCTATATTCCTGAAGAGCCTACAACACACAAACACAGCCGCGTGTGCTCAAGACGGCGCTGCCCTTAAAACTTGGCAGTTGCAGCCTTCCTCTGCTCACTTGTGTGAGCTGACAAGGGTCTAAGTCCTGAAATAACCTTTCACGAGGCTCCGGAAGAGCGATAGTGTTTTAAATCCTCTCTTGACTGATTTTACAAGCTGCTGTACAAACCCAATTTTGTTTTCCTCCTTCCCTCCCTGAAGGCAGCTTTCGTCATCTTGTCTTGGAGCACTTAGCTATCTTAAGACCACCAGGAGGGCATCTGGCTCATGGCTGTAAATATCCGAGGGGTGGGTATCAAGAGGAAGGGGCCAGGCTCTTTTCAGTGGCACCTGGTGATAGGACAAGGAACAATGGATTTAAGCTAGAACACAGCAGGTTCCACCTCAACAGGAGGAGAAGCTTCTCTGCTGTGAGGGTGGCAGAGCACTGGAACAGGCTGCCCAGGGAGGTTGTGGAGTCTCCTTCTCTAGATGCTTTCAAAGCCAGCCTGGATGTGTTCCTGTCTGGCCGTCTCTAGGTGATTCTGTTTGGCAGGGGGGTTGGACTGGGTGATCTCTGCAGGTCCCTTCAACCCCTACCATTCTGTGACTTCCAGATTGTCACTCAGGGTTCCAGCTATGGCTGTAGTTACCCTGGAATGGGAATGAGGCTGCAGGAGCAGACACTTACAGCAGGAATTCCGCAGTGGAGATGCAGACCTGAGCTGCATCAGCATCCATGTCCCTAGCGGGTGGATACTTCCAGCCAAGTCTTTCTTCAATTTCCTGCAGTTTTGGTTGCTTCTGTTCAACACCAGAGGGATCAAAATAAACCAATGTCAAAGGCAGCATGGTTCTCTGAGACACCTCTAACTGTCACTCGTGCAGGGAGGGGGCAGGCAAGAAAAGATTGTGCAGCCTTGGGGAGAAAAATGTTCTCCAGATGAAAGTAGATTAATTTTTTTTCCCCCCTTTTCTGGCCTTTCCATAAAGAGAGGCTATAGGAATTTACATTTCATTTTGGAGCCTGCAGACGTGGTGTTTACAGCCTGCCAAGGGGCTCTTCCCTCTCCTGTGGTAGAAGGGAGATTTCCTCTTTTAATTCCTGTGTTTTAGAAGCACCAGCACAGGCTTACCCCTGCTTAGGGAGCTACCAAAGCCCAATGGAAATGTGTTTGGAAAGCAGAAGGAACCTACAGTGCTCTTCTTGCTCTGACCCAATAGATTGCTGTCAAACTTGCTTGTTTTCCATACATCTGTTTCTGTTTAACTTGTGGGCAAGTGCCCAGCTCACAACTGCATAGCACTGCTAAGGCACTGCTCTGGCACTGCTCTGGCACTGCTCTCGATCAGGACACAGCTCTGCTGCTGCAGTGTGACCTTCCCTCAGCAACCTCCCATGGGAAGGTTTGGCCTTTGCTGTTCCTATGACCTTAACAATAATATTCTGGGGAGAAACAGCTTCTGGAAGTAAGAGTGGGGACAGCTGTGACTCTATTTCAGAGTTGTCCAAGTTCTGAAATACAAGCAGCAGTTCTTAAGAAAAGAATCAAGGCTACCTTTTCAGTGTCGCCCACTCCAGCAGAGGTGGAAAATTCCTTCCTTGTACTTCACACAAATGAGAAGAGGCAGAAGTCCTGTGAGAATCAGTCTGTGCTCAGTGCAAGGGGAGGGGGCGGGGCACAGCAAGTGCTGAGCTCCTACCTTTTCAAGTCCTCATCTGTTGCTTTTGCATCCATCTCTGGCTTCTTCAGCTTGAGCTTGATGAGGACCTGGTGCAGGGAAAGTCAGGCAGGTTAGATGGGCTGTGCTTAACCAGACCCTTTGGTGAAAGGCACAGACTGCCAGCACAGTGCCTTGGCAGCTGAACACAAACCTCACCAGGCTCAGCTCAGAGAACTTGCTCTGCCCTAGCTCAGATTCATCATTAAATCCCTGAAGGCAACAGGCATCCAAATCTAGTAAGAGTTTCTGTTTCCAGCCCTGTTCGGTATAATCTTACTGTAGTCCTGGGTAAGTAGGAGAATGAGCTTGAGCTGGGGAATCTAAGCTGTCCTTTTGCTGCCCAGGGACTCCCTCTTTCCTCAGTAAACCCCAACCTTGAGGAAGGAATTGTGACTTGTGTCTCTGCCACTCATCAGATCCTGCAGGACGATGTCAGATAGGTAGAGCTGCCAGCCCTCCTCTGCAGGCTGACTTGGAGAGACACTGACTGCATAGGTCTCACCCTACACCTATCTCAGTCTCTTCCCTCTGGTGATGCTGTAATCCCAAGCTAGAGTCAGGTTTCTAGGCAGAGGCACTGACTTGTCCCAGCTGTGTGGAACCTCCTTTGGCTTCAGTGTGTGCACCTGGCAGGAGAGGAGGAGGCTGTGGTTTCAAGTTGGACTGGAAAGTCAGGGAAAGATTTGTTCCCCTTTTTCACTCGTTGCTGGTGCTTAGGAAGGGTCTGAACTTCGTGGAGTTTTAAAGGTTCACATTTCTACTTTTTTCCCCATAGAGAGAAGACCTTTAGTTTCTCAGCACCACTAACTGCTGAAGCAAGCTGGTGATGGGACAGCTCACAAACCAGGCTGCTCTGCAATGCTTCCTTCAAAAGGGTGAAGTAAAGGTAGGCTCCTTGCACCCTAACTCACCATGAGGAGCTCCTGTGGGTTTGATGGGAGGGTGCCTGTCTGTCAAAGGTCACACATTGGGTGTTTCTAAATGGTTATGGTCTGGCTGGTTTAGGCTGTTTGCTAGTGATGGAGCTTAGAACTCCTCCTGTTTAGCCTGAGCTCAATGAAGGAGTCAGGGAAGTGTTTACTTACCCATCTGAAGAAGTCTTTAATCTGAAATTCTTGACTGGGCATCACATCAAACTCTGCTTTGACTGCTGAGTAGGCATTATTTATGATAGCCAGGAACATGCTCTGCACAGGAGGGATGCAGTTAAGATATTCACTCTGGAAATTGCATTTGTGTCCTTCTGGGGCTGTTGTTCTGGGGGCTGCTCCATGTTAGGGCAGATAACCAGGGGACCTAACAGCTCTGCTCGGTGCAGACCTACTCCTCATGCACTTACATTTCCTAACAAGCTTAGGGGATATTTTTGAGAGACAAACCACTTATTTCCCAGCTGGCTAAGAGGCCCCAGTTCCTCAGTGGCACCTGGTTTCCTTTCTTGTAGATTTTTCAGGTGGTCTTTCACTAGAGGAAAAGAATGACCTGGTACAGCAAGCCCACACCTACACAGTCCCACCAAAATCTCTCTTCAGCCTTCCCCCCTGACAGGGCTGGAACTATGCAGCTTGTAAGAGCAGCTAATTAAGGTTTCAGACATTAAAACCTTGAGACTTGGGTGCTGCAGCAGAGTGAAAGGTGCAAGGTGGTGCCAGAGGCGCTTTTGTGGCTGGCTGCAGCAAGGCAGAGCAGGGAAATGTTTTGCCTGCTGGGAACTTCTGCAAAAGAATTCTTTCTCCCTAGGTGTACTGAGGGGCAGCCAGGGCAAGCCCACGGCCATCTTGGGGTGAAGAAAACTGTCTCAGAGCACCAAAGAACAGTTCTGGAGTGCTGATGCAAAAGGCAGCTTTAAAATGACACCTACCAGCAATATGAAGAACACAAAGAATACAAACGTGATGAAGTAAAAAGGTCCAAGGACTCTGTTTGCTGCTTCTATGGTTTCAAACTTAAAATCTCCCAGCACCATACGGAACTGAGTGAAGCTAGGAGTGAAAAACACCAGAATGAGGTTGGCTGACTCCTCCTGCAGAGAAGGGCTCTAAGCAACACTTGGAAAATAGAAGCAACAGATTCAACTGAGACTGATTCGCCCTTACCTTAGTGACCGAAATCAAAAGGCAAGCCACGATAACACAGCAATGGTGAGTTGGGTGTTTAGCAGCCATTTCAGAATGTGGAGGTACAAAGGGACTTTTAAGAGGCTTGCAGGATTGGGTACACCCCCTGCTTTAAAAATAAACAGTTCTTTCCTTCCTCCCGTGGCTTCATCATCCCTTGCCCTCCTCAGTACAGAAGGTCATAGTATAGGTCCCTGCATCTCCCTGTAGGGCATTTTATCCCTAGCTAAGGGCAATCCTTAATGCCTCTACATTGCAGCATTTTACAACCAGCTCACATCCAAGCAGATCCAAAATGAGCTACTTTTTCTGCTTCAGAAGTGCCTTGATTTGACATGAAAAGCTGCTTGCAAATGACCTGGTCCACTGCAGATCTCTCTGAAGCTGCAAGAAGCAGCTGTGGCCAGAGCACAACAAGCGCCGCGGCTGCCACCTTAGGGTTGCTACAAGGTGCAAGGACCATCAGAACCATTTTCAGCTGGCACCTGGAATTCACTGAGTGGCTGGAAAAAACAATCTGGGGAAGTAAGAAAGAAAGCCAGCAGGTGGGATCTGGGGGGTTCTCAGCTATGCAGCTGGGTGGTTTCCCAAGAGAGCAGTGATTCCTGTTTGCCACCATGCTGAGCTTCTGCTCTGAGCCACATTGGGCTCTCAGGCAGATCTGCTGTGGGTTTTGTGCTGGGGGCTGTAGCAGATCTCCTTCACAAACAGGCCAAGGAAAGCAGCCTGAGCCTGGCCACACATGGAGAGCTGTGGGGACTCCACTGGGTGAACTGCTCCTAAGCTTCCCCTCTGTGTGCTTCCCTGACCTGCTACATGCACTTCTGGTCTCTTATGGACGTAAGGCCTGGGGAAGCAGACTGTAAGGCCAATGAAACTGTTTTTACTCTGTGGAATAAGTGTTGGAGAGCTGCACTGTTTAAGTTCTGCTTAGCAGAAACTACTGTGCACCAACAGGGGAGCTTGCATCCAAGGAGTTTAGAAAGGAACCTACATGCAGTTCTGGAAAGTGGAAAACTCTTCAACTTGTGACCCGAAGACCAGGTAGCCTAACTGGGCATAGGCAAAGAAAACGATGAAGAAGATGATGGAGAATCCAAAGATGCCTTTGGCACAGCGAGATAAGGTGCAGGACAGCAGTGCCATGGTTTGGTTGAAGTTTATGTATTTAAGGATCTGCAAAAGAACAGAACAGAACATCCTGTTAGTGGGGGGATCAGGACACACTGCCACGTCTGTGTCGGTTTGGCAGTTAGCTGCCCTGCCACACTTTGAAATAACCCAGGCTAGGACTCAGCTGGCTGGAAGTTAAGGAATGAAGCTTTCTATTTACAGCTTTGCACCAGATGCAAGCAGATATTTACAACGTAGAACAGATATTTACAGATATATACAGTAAAAAGGTAATACAGAAACACCACAGCCCCTCCTAGAGATCAGAATCCCTAAGAGGGGTTTCTAACCACCCCTACCACCTTCCCCCCTTCCCCAATCTTATCTCACCATCTGTTTCATGCAGCAGATAGGCAGAGGTAGATCAGCCAGGGGGGTTAGCAACAGGAAGGAAGTTAGTGGAATTATTCAGATTTGGCTACAAAAGGCAGGGAGAAAAGAGCCATGCAAGAGCAGCCACAGCTCAGAGAGGTCTGAAGCAGTCTGACTTATCTATATTTGGGTTACAATTCTTAAACTAATTTTTATTTTTTTCTTTCTCAGTAAAGCTATGAGTGAAGTAGCACCATCAGTGCTTTCCTCTCTCAGCCTACAGTCTAATTTCTCATTCAGATCCTCCAATCAGTTCAAACATCAGCACAGCATCTTAGCAGGCTTTCTGGAGTGTCTTCTGTAATGGTGTTTTACAGGTTAAGTCATCCCTGGAAGTAAGTTGTGTGGTGTGTACCTGTGAGGAGAAGTTGGCCTGGATGTGCTCTTGGAGAAGATGAATATTCTGCAGAGCAAATACATTCAGGTGCCACAGCTAACTGTGTGTAGATGGCTCTGTGCTGGGTACTGGTTGTGTGTCCTCAGCTCCAGCAGGCATGGAGCCCTGGGCAAGGAGGCTGCAAGCCCTACCACCTTCCTGCACCTCAGTATTCCCTGACAGCCTGACTTGGTAAGGAGCTCTCTTTTAGTTTGGGCTTGAAACAAGAGCTTTGTTCATTGACAATCATTAATTATAAATGTGGCTGTGCTCCTGCATTGACAATCCTCAGTCTGAGGGGAGGACAATGCAGAGGGAGCGTGCAGCTGGGCTGCAGAAGGGATGCAAGGAGGAAGACTGCCCACAGAGCTGGAGAACAGCCAGGGCTCCCAAACAGCCTCCTCCTGCAGCCTCAGCTGGGGAGGTGGAGGAAGGCCAAAAGCCTCTTTGTGTTCAAAGGAGGTGACCTTTCATCATAGCTGATGTCCAGGTGCTTGGGGCAGGACTGTAAATGCTGATTGCTTCTGGCAGATGTGAGCATCTTCCCTGGGCCTTCCCTACCTGTTTCACAGCTGCTTTGGCCTGGGTGTTTTACAAATACCTCAGGGAAAGGAGGGCCTGAGGCAGCCTTGGGAGGTTTCACCCAGTCACTGAGAACACTAAGGTCACCTGAACCAGTTACTGATGTCTGCTGGGTGCAGAGCCCAGTCGGGTGGCAGTGGTCTGCAAGCATAGAGGACAGGTCTGCCCCCAGAGTACTTGGTTAGGAACAAAAGTAGCCTCTACTATCAGAGAAGTTTGTTATTCTGTCTGGAGATCAGCAAATCTGTTTGCAAGTGAGAATGGAATCAAAACTGGACAAGTTTTGCCTTCCTCTGAAGAAATAGCTACTGATGTCATAGCTTTAGCTACAAAAGCTGTCAACAGCTCCACTGACTGCAGCTAGTCTGTACAGGTCAGGCTGTGACCTGGGTGATATTTGGTGTAGGAAAGCACTGAGCTGGAGGAGGTTGCTTGGCCATGATAATTTCCCAGCTGCTCCACTGGAGACAGCTGCCTACACACCTATATATATATATNCTTGGAATTTGTGTGACCCTTGTTTATGAAGAGGAGACAACTTTAAACTCTTCTGGAATCTTATAAACAAAATTCTCCCTTCTAGCCCCACCTTAGCAGTTCAGCCATGAAAAGATGAAAGCCATGCTTAGGAACACTGCTGCTGGAGTGCAGAGAGCCAATACCTTTATCCAAGCCAAGAAGAGAGTGACAGCAACTGTGGTGTTGTAAAGGACTTGGCAGAATGCAAGGAAATAGAAGTCTGGGTAGGTCTGGGGATCAGACAGCAGCTCCTCCACCAGCAGGGACACTTTGACGGTGCGGTAGATGTTGAAGGCAATGGCAAGGATGGACACCTGAGAGAAAGCAGAGGACAGGGAAACTGAAGTCTGGCTGCCTGGCCTCTCTGCAGACTCACTGTGCATAGGGAAGTCTCTACTGATTTTAAAAGGTCCTTGGTTGGTTAGTCTTGGAGAACCTCAGCCTCTCAGATCACAGAATCACAGAAGCATTCAGGTTGGAAAAGAGCCTTGGGGATCACCAAGTCCAACCATTAACCCTGCCCTACAAAGTTCACCCCTAACCCATATCCCCAAGCACCACATCTAAATGACCTTTAAGCACATCCAGGGCTGCTGACCCAACCACCTCCCTGGGCAGCCCATTCCAATGCCTGACTGATGTCTTGGCATAAACTGTGCAAGTGATACTTCACTGGCCACAGCCTCTGTAACTGTCCTGTGACAGTGCTGGGCTTGAGCTATGCACTGCCTCTGTAACTGTCCTGTGACAGTGCTGGGCTTGAGCTATGCACTGCCTCTGTAACTGTCCTGTGACAGTGCTGGGCTTGAGCTATGCACTGCCTCTGTAACTGTCCTGTGACAGTGCTGGGCTTGAGCTATGCACTGCCTCTGTAACTGTCCTGTGACAGTGCTGGGCTTGAGCTATGCACTGTGCTGCAGACACTCAAATTTTACTGCCTCAGCTCTGTGCTGGAGCTCTTCTGCTCTGCAAAGAGAAAGGCTAAACCAAACAAGGGGGCTAATGACAGGATGTGGAGCTGCAGTGAGTCGACAGCCAGGCTAGGTAAGGGCTCAGGTGTGCTGAGCCATGGTGAGCCTTGTGTCCTCTTCAGTGTAGAGCAGCAGGGGCCTGACTAACCAGGAAAAGACATTGGCTGCCTAGCCAGTGCTAGCCTAGGCTGGCAAGCACAGAGGAGAAAGTCAAAGGGTAGCTCACCAGCAGCAGCAGCAAATCCAGCCAGTTCCAGGCAATTCTGAAGTATTTTTTTTTCAGTGTTATGATTTTTACAGCTTCCTGGGTGAGAAACATGCAGGTAAGGAGGCCAAAGGAGATTTCACAAGAAGCCAGGAAGTAATCGTAATAGGTGATGTATCTGAGGAGCTTCACGGAGTAGATGTGTGAAGAGGTGAGAGCACCCCCAGTGGCAGGGAACTCTACCACCAACCTGAGAATGGAAGGGGACTGGTGTTAGCTACCATCCCTTTAAATCATCTCACTCACAGGACCACAGGGTGTCAGGGGTTGGAAGGGACCTCCATAGATCATCGAGTCCAACCCCCCCCCCCCACAGCCAGAGCAGGACCAGACAATCTAGCACAGATCACAGAGGAATGCGTCCAGATGGGTCTTACAAGTCTCCAGAGAAGGAGACTCCACAACCTCTCTGGGGAGCCTCTGCCAATGCTCCATGACCCTTATAGTAAAGAACTTCCTCCTCATGGTGGAACTCCCTGTGCTGTAGTTTTATACCTATTACCCTTTGCACAGGGTGCAAGTTAGAAGAGTCTGTCCCCTCCTTCTTGACACCCAGCCCTCAGATACTTATAACATTGATTAGAAGTTTTTGACAGGGAGTGATTTGCCATTGGAATGGGCTGTCCAGGGAGGTGGTGGAGTCACCATCCCTGGAGGTGTTCAAGCAAAGCCTGGATGGAGCACTTAGTGCCATTGGATAGGGCTGGGTGTTAGGTTGGACTGGATGAGCTTGGAGGTCTCTTCCAACCTGGTGTAAACTGTCCTGTCCTATCCTGTCCTATCCTGTCCTATCCTGTCCTATCCTGTCCTATCCTGTCCTGTCCTATATCTCCACTCCTGTGATTTCTAATATTAATGATTGCAACACCACTAATACCTTAATGGAACTCCAACATCTGCAAAATCTTCAAGTAAGTGCCCCGTGGAAGGGTATTAGGTAGCAGGGAAGGTTGAAGGGAGAAAGGGAAGAAGCTCTTGGGATACTCAGGCTATGGTGTTTGGTTAGCAGTCCCAGAAGAGCAAATATTCACTCTACCCTGAGTCTTCTTCCTCCCCTGAGAGCAGGATAATAATTCAGTCTTCACCCTTGCAAAAGGCTGTGAAATCTATTCCAAGAGAGCAGCAACCAGCTGCTGTACAGACCAGATACCAGCTATTAAAAAATAAAGAGAGGAGGGATCTGGGTCTGCTGCCTGCACTGAGTCTCTGCATTTTTAATGAATGAATGTCTTGCCAGCTGGTACCTGAGAGAAGTGGCTGCATAATCCTGAGCTCAGCAGCCCTGCCTCGTGTGCTGCTGGAGACATGGTGCCTCAGTAAGTTTGATTTCACACAGTCAAGGTAAGAACTCACCTGATTATGCAGAAGAGGTTTACATTTGCATTATATGTTGAGAAGTCAATGAACACCACCCTGGTTCCTCTGGTGAGCCAGCTGTTCTCCCTGAGAAACTCCAGCTTCCTGAGGCTCTCCTGCTTTGACCTAGCCAAGTAGAACTTGTATCCTCCACCTCTGTAGAGAGCCACAGAGCCCCAGTGCCAAAGGGAGGAGGCTGAGCTGTATTTCCACCTGTGAGGAACGGGAAAGCAAAGCAGCTCAGCTTAAGGAAACTGGACTGAAGTTGGTTTTACTTTCTATTTCACATAGCCCTTGTTAGCTCTTGTTGTCTTCTTCATCCACAACTGACTGTTTAAGGCTTCGACCAGCACTTGTCATGAGCACATGCCAAACACAGGGCTTCAGAACATTCCCAGTTCTTCTCTTTAGCTGCTCAGTACATTCACAAGCCAGCCAGTGATTGCTAATCTGGATTTCACCCGGTTTATTGCCTTAAAACCTTTCCAGAGCAGTGGAGTCTGTCTGGTTTGTGTGGTCCTTGCCACAGTGGCCTGCTCACAGGCTCCCTGGCTGCGTTCAGCCGGTGCTGGGTGCGTGGAGCAGGCTGCCTGGCTCCGTTTCCACAGCCTTTTAAGCATGACTCCCATTCATAAACATGTGATTAAATCCAGGCTTGTTCCAACTGAGCATTTCTGCAGAGCTGTTAGTGGAGACAGGCCCACCAACATGTGCTTCTGCTGCTTCCAGTTCTTCCTGTCCCTCTGCCATACGTTTCCCATGCCAAGCTCCCATCTATAACGCTGGCACAAGCCCAGATCCATGGTTTACCTCCTTGTAAACAAGAGGGAAACTCAGCTAATTGCACGAGTGGTTGCTACCCACTGAAGAATGCTGGCATTAAGGGTTTGGTGAGGTGTTCCAAAGCATTTCTGTGCTGAGTTAGGACTTACTCAGGTGCGTCCCCTGGCCCAAAGTCAGTCCTGTCCTCGGCTCCGTAGTGGTACTCGCTGTAGCAGCCCTCCAGAGCGGCACGGAAATAGGGGTGGATGGAGCAGCTGTTGAGGTGGACTTTCAGCTGGCGGATCTGGGCCACTCCTAACAGCAGATTCTCGTAGTAAATGTAGCTGCTGTTGTGCTGGAAGGTGAATGTTTTGTTGTTGTACCATTTGCCCCAGTAGAGTCCGTCCAGGAGGGGTCCCTCTGCAAACTGCACGGGTGGGGGAGGTTAGAGATTCAAAAGCAGATTTAAACACCGCTGTTACAGAAATCACAGAAGCATCCAGGTTGGCAAAGCCCCTCAGCATCACCAAGTCCCACCCGGAGCCCTACTCTACAAGATTCAACTTAAACCATATCCCCCAAGCACCACATCCAAATGACCCTTAAACACATCTAGGGCCAGTGACTCCACCACCTCCCTGGGCAGCTTATTCCAGTACCTGACCACTCCTTCAGCCTGAAGAAGAACTTATTGCTCTCTACAGCTACCTGAAAGGAGGTTGGAGTAAGGCTGGGATTGAGCTCTTCTCCCAAGTAACCAGCAAATGGACAAGGGGTAATGGCCTCAAGCTGCTCCAGGGGAGGTTTAGATTAGATATTAGGAAGTTTGGGTTTTTGTTTGTGGAAAGCATGGGCAGGTGTTGGAACAGACAGCTCGGGGAGGTGCTGCAGTCCTCATCCCTGCAAAAAACTTGTTCAAAAAACAAGTGGCTGTGGCACTTGAGGACATGGTCTAGTGGTAATGGAGGTGTTGGGCAGAAGGTTGGACTTAATTGTTGAGGTTTTTTCCAACCTTAATGATTCTATGATTACTCCACTTTTTAGCACAGAAATCTCCACAGGGTTCTTAGGTTTCTTACAGCTCCAGAGTCTAAGCTAGGATAAAATTTCCACCTGTGTAAGAACAATATATTGATATCAGGCTGCCCAGAGAGGTGGTGGAATCTCCTTCTCTGGAGACTTTCAAAACGTGCCTGGATCCATTTCTGTGCAGGCTACCCTGGGTGATCCTGCCTCGGCAGGGAGCTTGGACTTGATGGTCGCTGGAGGTCCTTTCCAGCCTCTAAAAGTTCAGTGATTCTGATCTCTTTGCTAGGAGGCAATTCTAGGCCCTGTGCAGTTCTATCAGAGTAATGAGATTATCCAGGGTTAAGACTGCAGCATGTCTGTTTGGGGTGCCACTGCCAAACTCTCCTGTGCCCTAAACAAAACTGTTTCAACACCAGCATTGTCTCTAGCTTGAACAAAATCTGTTTGCTATCTGAAGAGCTGGTGTGGGATCTGTTTCTGCCTACGTTTTCAGTCATCTGAATCTAAACAAAAAAAATGTTTAGTTCTGAAGGTGAGGCCAAATCCCCTTCCCACCCCCCCCCTTTTTTTTTCTGGATTAGCACTAGGAGCTTCTGCTCTCGTTCTTCAGGATAACATCTTTGCAAAGAAAGCCTTACCCTCCAAAAATCCTCTCTGCTCCCAATGCTGCTGAAGCCAATCCTGCTGTCCTTAGAAGAGGGCTCCACGAAGAGCTGGGACATGACCCTGTGCAGGTAGTACCTGTCCGAGCTCACAGCGCCAAACGTCACTGCAAAGAAGGGGCAGAGAGATGTTCTCAGGCTGAACCCGCAGCACGCTCCTGTGCTTCTGCGCTCCAGCTGTAAGTGATGCTGCTAAGGGAAGGGCACTGGGGGCACTTTCGAGTGAGGTGATGGTGCTGGGTGCGAGGCAGGGGGAGCAGAGGGGCAGCTGGCACAGTAAGTGCAAAGCGGCCGCAGCCGCTGGGTGACTTACGAATGCAGAGGGCTACCAGGAAGGCGGCGTAGATTGCCAGCTCCCGCGGGCTGCCGCCCGGCACCCGCCTGCTGCCGTATCCGCTACGGCGCTTCATGGCCGCTGCCCGGCCGAATGCTGCCGACGGCCGAGAGGACTCGGAACCGTCAGAGCCACCCTCCGGGCCCGGGGCCGAGGCCCGGCCTGGGACGTGTGAGGCTCGGCGGTGGCGAGGGCAAAAGGCGGCCCCGGAGAGGAGAGGAACGGCCTCGGCCCCCGCTCCGTTCCGCTGCGCGCCGCTGCCCGGCTTGGATGCTAACGGGCGGCGGGAGCCGGTTCGGGCACGGCCCGCGGGAGCGCTCGGGCTGGGCAGCGGCTCCGGGCTGCTGTGCTGGTCACTGTCACTGACCCCAGCGTGCTGGGGGTTGGAAGGGACCTCTCGAGATCCTCCGGTCCAACCGCCGTGTTAGTTAGCGCAGGTGACCCCCAGAGCAGACGAGCCGGGAGCAGGTCCAGGTGGGGTTTGACTGCTGCCAGAGGCACTCCACATCCTGGCTGCGCAGCTTGCTGCAGGGCTCTGCCACCCTCAGGGCAAGAGGGTTTTTTTCCCGTCGGAGCCTCCCGTGTGCCAGCTTGTGTCTGCTGCTCCTCGTCCCGTCACTGGACACTGTCACCGGGAGGACTTTGTGAGCGGTGTCCCAAGGTCTGTCCCGCCCTGGCTCCTCAGATCCCCGCAGGGCTGCGGCAGCGCTGCCTGGCAGAGCCTTGCGCTTCCAGCCCCCACGTTGGCAGCCGTTCCTTCGAGGGGAAATTAAACCGTAAATTGCAGTGTCTGGCTGCTTCCAGGCTAAATCCGTCCAATTAGGAAATTCCCTTCCTGCTGTGAAGCCTGGCAAGGAACGTGGGATCTGTTCATTTGAATGTATATTAATGCAAACGCTGTGAGCTCAGGTGCTGCGGAGGCTTCCAGGCGTTCCGAGAGCTCAGGATGCTCCTGAGCCAGATTTGCTCCTGCCACTTAGTGCTGATACCACACTCTTGCCAGGCATCACAATGTCTTTGTGTACACAGCAGTGGCTACCGGTCAGCATCCCATCAGCTCAAGCCTGCAAGGAGTTAAGTTTAGGGCATTTCCTTGCTAGGGAAGCTCAGAGGAGAAATGTGGAGTGGTTTTGTTGGGAGTTTAATAGTCAGCGTTATGCAGTTGAGAGCAGGGAGATATATTTCATGATGGAACAGTGTGGTGTGAAGCCAAGACTTCAGGTTTTCCATTCTGCAAGGTGCTGGTGGGCTTTGCTGACCAGCAGCAGCAGCGTTACTGTGCATCCTGAGTTTGTAAGTCACTGAGTTAAGGCTAGTTCCACCCTCACAGAGTTTCCTGTAGTAAGCACAGCTGATAAATCTTCACAGATTAGCCTCGTTGGACTTCTAGCAGGTAGTGGTTTGGGCTGCATGGTCTTTATTTTGAGCAAGATGGTTGTGAATAGCAGCAGGCAAACTAGGTGGTTGAGTCCCTTGATGTGTTTACAAGTCATATGGATGTGGTGCTTGGGGATGTGGTTTAGGGTGCACCTTATAGAGCAGGGTTATCAGTTGGACTTGGTGATCCTGAGGGTCTTTTCCAACCGAGGTATTTCTGTGATTCTGTGATTTGGATGATTCAAATCAACAGCTTGTTGAAGATCAGCAGTTGACTAGGTCCCAGCCACTCCTTAATTCAAGAGCAAAAACAAGGGAGCCTTAGCACTTTGTATTCTGCAGGGCAGCTTTTGGGTCCTGTGTGCAAGGAGAAAAAAAAAAAAATGATACCACCTCACTGACAGGTTTTAGTGTGAAGGGAGTGTCAGCATCTAGTTTATGCTAAACAGTTTTTTAGAATCATAGAATCAGCCAGGGTTGGAAGGGACCACAAGGATCATCCAGTTCCAACCCCCCTGCCATGGATCAGGCTGCCCACAGCCTCATCCAGCCTGGCTGCAAACATCTCCAGAGATGTGGCCCCAACCACCTCCCTGGGCAACCCATTCCAGGCTCTCACCACTCTCATGCTCAACAACTTCCTCCTCACATCCAGTCTGAATCTGCACACCTCCAGCTTTGCTCCATTCTCCCTAGTCCTGTCACTCCCTGATAGCCTAAAAAGTCCCTCCCAGCTTTTCTGTAGGCCCCCTTCAGATACTGGAAGGCAACAATAAGGTCACCTGAGAGTCTCCTCTTCTCCAAACTGAACAGCCCCAACTCTTTCAGTCTGTCCTCACAGCAGAGGTGCTGCAGCCCTCTGAGCATCCTCGTGGCCCTTCTCTGGACATGCTCCAGCATGTCCACATCCCTCTTGCAATAGAGGCTCCAGAACTGGATGCAGTACTCCCGGTGGGGTCTCACCAGGGCTGTCAGATGACAAATGATGAGAGAGAGGAGGGCACCAGTGGCAGATTTAGCAGGGTAAAGATCCATCTCTGCCAGGCTGCAGCTGATGTCAGACATCCAAGAGATGCTTTTAACAGACCAAGGAAGAGTCACAGCTGATGTTGGTTACTTAAAGTTTTATTTGCCTCTAATGTATTCTCCTAAAAACACTCTAGGCTATTTGGTTTTTACTATCCAGTGAGTAGAGACTTCTGATACTACCAGGAGTGATATTAGAGAAGCAGTACAAACCACCCACTTCAGCAGGTAACCGAGCGCAGGTGGAACTAAAGCCACCCACGCCCATAAGGACTAAGTGAGCCTGTTTCCTTAGGCTTTGTCGTTAAAATACAATCCTCAGCAAATTGTTACAGCCACCAAACCACATAAAGAAAACCTAACATGGTACAATGGGGACAGCTGGATGTGCCAAAGTACAAGTACGTAGATAGGTATTTTGCTAGTAGGAGCAATCGCCAGTTAACTGCATCTATGCTGTAGTTGTCTCTTCTAGGTGGGAGTTTTTTTTCCTCTCTTGATTCCAGTTAAAGTTCATCGCTTTCATACAGTCCAGACTGCTCAGCCAAACGCTGAAACTCCCCCTCTGGTGAGAAAGCTTGCTTCACATCCAGTCCTCTCCCATTCAGTGCCAAATACTTGCTGAACGTTGGTCGAACTCGTAACTGCTTTGGGGCTGGAACTGGCTTGTTTGCGTGTGCTGGAAGAGAGAAAAAAAAAAGCCTCTTTCAGTGTCTTCTCAGGCTGTGGGCAGTAGAGCAACCCAGTTGCTGTGGTAGAGCAACTCAATTGCTTTTTTATGGGCAACACAAACCAGCAAACCCTCAGGAAGAATGTGACAGACAAGCCTGTATCTCAGGCATCAGGGATTTACAGTCATCCTCCTGCTTGGCATCAATCAGATGATGACTCTGACCAGCACAGGGAGTAGATAGTAAACATGCAAAGGACACATCTTGTGTGTCTTGGCACTAAACAAAAGAGGGTTTCTCAGGATAGTCCCTTTTGGTCTAGTTCAGTATCTTTGGGAAGAAGCCTTCCCAGCAGCCTAAGCTTCATTAGGTTACTCCTGAGGCTCTGTTCAGAATCCAAGTGCCAGTGGCAGTTTCAGTTGTGGTTGTGACACAGTGATGTGGTACTTACTTGCAACCTCCAGCCTGGCATGGCATGTGGCCACACCAGCTCCGTTGACAGCAGATACCGTGTACCAGCCAGCATCTTTCTTGTTGGCATTGTGGATCAGGAGGCAAATCCTGCCAGTATTGTCATGTAGCAAGCTGAAAAACGAAGGTGTTTAGATGTAGGTGTTTGGAGGGAGAAGACACTGAAATCAGAGAGTTGCTTTACACAGCTGAGGAGCTGAGAAAGGCCTGCAACAGTTCTTGCCAAGCCCTGCAAACTTATTTTAGACACACACACACACATTGCATTTGTGTTGCAGTCCACCAGTGATGCCCATCGCGATGCCACACAGGTGGCGTCAAAGGGCCTCCTGTAGCCCCACGTAGCCTTGGAGCACAGTGAGTGCATTGCATATTCTTCCCCAGAAGAAGAATTCCCTAGAATTCAGAGTGCAACTGGCTGGAGCTTTTGCTCTGTGTCCTCAGGACAAGACCGAGCACCACCCCAGCAGGCAGGCTGTCGCCAGGCATCCTAAGCGAGGGGCAGATCTCACTTTGCAGCTTGCTGCTTTTCTAAACCAGCCAGTTCCAGTCTGACTCAGCAGCCCCTGGTTTGTTGCTCTGTACCACCCCAATGGCCAGCTGAGGAGTAGGGTACCTTATTCGGTCTGTATTATATTGTACCATTTCGTTGTTTCTTTTCCAGTAAATCCGGGGCGTTGGGATAGCAGAGATCTGGCACTCCAGTCTGGCTGTGTCCCCTTCAAACACCTTTTTGCTTTGTGGCTTGAAGATGAAAGTTGGAGGCATGTGATGTTCTTTTGCTATATTAAAGACAAGGGGGAGTGACTGTGAGTATTGAACACTGGTATCAGGTTGTTTTTTGTTTGTTTTTTTTTTAATGCTTCGTAGTGGGAGGTGTCCCTGCCTATGGCACAGGGGGGTTGGAACTGGGTGAGCTTTGAGGTCCCTTCCAACCTAAACCATTCCATGATAAAGTCAGCGGGGCAGATGTTCCTTACTGCAACTCCCTAGCCTACAGGCAGTTCCCATGGTAAGGGTGTAGCAGACACAATCTACTACAGGAGGAGAAGTCAATCAGCATGTGCTCTCAATCCTGGGAAATTAATAACTCCCAAATTTTGGACATCCCACTACATCCAAATATCCTACTAGAAGTGCTTTGAAGAAAGCCTCTTCCTCTTTGAGGAGGCTGAGGGGAAGCCTCATTGCTGTCTACAACTACCTGAAGGGACATTGTGGAGAGGCTGCTGCTGGGCTCTGCTCACAGGTAATTGGAGACAGAACAAATGGGGAATAGCCTCAAGCTGAGGCTGGGGAGGTTTAGATTGGACATTAGGAAAAAGTTTTTCACAGAGTGGTCAGACACTGGAATGAGCTGCCCAGGGAGATGGTGCAGTCACCCACCCTGGATGTGTTTAATGGTGGTTTGGATGTGTGGTGCTTGGGGATATGGTTTAAGGTGAATCTTGTTCAGAAGGGTTCTAGGTTGGACTTGGTGATGCTGAGGAGCTTTGCCAACCTGCATGTTCCTATGATTCTCTGAAGTATGGAGGTGTTAAGGTAGTCTTGGAAAACGTAAGGTGCTTGCTAGTGTGTCAGCCTGAATTTCTGGAGGTGTGCCTCTGCTGCTTAGTTGTTCTATGTCCCAAATACACGGAGGAAAGCATGCTGAGATCTTCCTTGCATGGCCAGGTAGTTATCAGTGCTCTCAGTCTTACCAATTACTTCCACTTTCACGGTGAAAGATGCCTCCCCTGCGCGGTTGACAGCCACACACTCGTACGTCCCAGCATCAGATGATTTGACTGCTTCAAAGATGAAGGAGTGGAAGCCCTTTTCTGACACTATCATTTTATGGAACTGATCTTGGTGAACCATCCTGCCATTCTGGTACCACATCACGTCTGGAGTTGGCAGCCCACTCACCTGTGAAGGAGGGGAAAGCAGCAAAGAGTTAAACAGCTTCAAGCTAATGAAAGGCATCCTGGCCTGGATCAGGAATAGTGTGACCAGCAGGACCAGGGCAGTCCTTCTGCCCCTGTACTCAGTGCTGGTTAGGCCACACCTTGAGTCCTGTGTCCAGTTCTGGGCCCCTCAATTTAAGAAAGATGCTGAGGTGCTGGAAGGTGCCCAGAGAAGGGCAGCAAGGCTGGGGAGGGGAATAGAGCACAGCCCTGTGAGGAGAGGCTGAAGGAGCTGGGGGTGTGCAGCCTGCAGAAGAGGAGGCTCAGGGCAGAGCTCATTGCTCTCTGCAGCTACCTGAAAGGAGGTTGTGGCCAGCTGGGGTTGGGCTCTGCTGCCAGGCACCCAGGGACAGAACAAGAGGACACAGCCTCAACCAGGGCAAGTATAGGCTGGATGTCAGGAGGAAGTTCTTCACAGGAAGAGTGATTGGCATTGGAATGCTGACCACTATGCAGCTAATTCCATTTATATTTTCCAAGGGAAAATGCTAAAACATTTAACCATCTCCTTCTCTGTGGCCCATGCCTGGAGAGACCCTGCACTGTCAGTCATTCATGCTCTGGCTTGTTCAAGTGCAAAGGCAGTGCAGCTCAGAGACACCCCCCACCCTGATGCTACACACCCCACAGAGCTATGGAGCTGGCAGTGAAAGGTTGGCATTACTTTGAAGTCGAGCCTGCAGAATCTCCCCTCCTCAATAACTACATCTTCAGGCACTTGTGTAAAACGTGGCTGAAAAAACTTTTCTTGGATGGAGTCATGCCCACGTTCATCTCCTCTGGAGGATGGTCTGCTCCTAAAAAGTGGACAGCAACAGTTAATTGTGTGAAAGTAACCATGGCAGGGGTGACACTGAAGTACCAACTGCAGCTGGAGTCCCTCAACTTGGTTCAGCATCCAGCACTGCAGTGCCGGTTTGGTTCCTAGCTGTGAGGCACAGGTTTTGATCAACCCCTGCTCTTACTCAGGTTGTTTAGTTCAACACAGAAGCATCACATCAAGAAATCTCTGGCCCAACATCCAAAAGAATTTGCAAGAGCAGTGTAGGCTGTGTTGCATCGTTTACATCGTTGGACCTTGCTTTGACTCGAGATTAACATTCCAGAACACAAAGCTCGTTTGCCTTGGCTAGAGGAGTCTTTAAACCTCCTCTGCTACCCTTAGAATGGGCTGGATGAAGATGAGAGGCATCATCAACCATCCACAAAGGGCAGCATTTCACTTGGAAGGAAGTGAATGAATGGAGTCATCCATCATCAGCAAAGGTGATGCTTAGTCAAACAAAGCTAACAGTGGCTGAGGGCAGTCGAAGCGAGGTCTTGCAGAGCAGTGCAGCATGAGCTGAGGTGCACTGCACTTACCTTACATGTGTGGTGGGAACCTGCAGCCTGATGTTTTCTGCATTCTGGTGCTGGGAAAGAGAAAGAGGAGAGGTGAGCTGAGTTGACTTGGCTTCTCCTTCAATTTTTACCTAAAACTGTGTTGAATCAATGCACTGACTGCTGCTTAAAAGCAAACAGAGTACTTCAGAAGTCACTGGGACAAGAGGCAGAGGAACTTGCATGGGGAGCTAATCCACACTGTTTTCAGCCTGGGCTTTGCCATGCCAGGGACAAGCACTATTAATAGAATGGCACAACTCCTCATCACTGCACAGATGATAGGTGCAGCAGTTTTGTTCAGCACACAAGGCTTTTGGCCAGCCAGTAACCCTTGTTAGAGAGGAGCAGTACTACTGGCAGTGTCTGAAATGGGAGCTAAGTACAGAGTGTCCTTCCCCATAGCAGGAATAGAAGTGGAATCGCTGGCAAGTGTATTGTGCCCACTTAAATATGGTACCAATAGCAATGGACACATGCTGAGCTGGAAAATACTTTTCTTTCTACATCACAGCACCAACTGAGCTCGCTGACAACTCCGCAATCACATGAGTGAATCTGCTAAAGTACCCAGGATTGATTCCTCCTAGGGACTTGGATGTTTGCAAGATTCAAGCAGAGTTTATTATCAGTGACTCTCTTGAGGAATGGAGTCAGGCAGAGAAAGCACTGCATGGAAATTTCTGGGGTCAGGCCATTCTGCACGGAGCCATCACAGTGCTTGGTTCTGAGCTCTGTAGCCCAGTGCTGGGAAACATTTTAAGCCAGGGTTTAGACTTCAAGCATAAAAGCAGCCTTCAGTTCCAGAAAAGCATGACATGGACCAGGGGTGTCCTGGACTGAGCTCAATGCTGAGTCCAAAGGGAATTGCTTTTATCTGCTCTCTTACACAAGTTCTGTACAAGGATTGCCTTGTAGTGATGAAGATGCTGATAATTATAGAATCACAGAATGGTTTAGGTTGGAAGAGACCTTAAAGATCAGCCAGTTCCAACCCCCTGCCATAGGCAGGGACACCTCCCACTAGAGCAGGTCACTCAAGACCTCAATGCTCTGCTATATGGACTGACTGTCAAGTTCTTAAGGAATCAGCTGAATGGATCTGTGACTACAGTATTTAAAAATCAGACTGAACAACAGAATAAGCTCTCCCAGACATAAGCCAATTTCTCCTTCCAGTACTCCTTTTAATGCAGGATTTCCCACACCCTGTAAAGTTGTCAGTCATCCTGTTTGACTGAAGGTTTCCTTGTTCTCTGCACAAGAGGCTTCCCTTGCTCTTGCCTGCTGTTGTCAGGGGGTTGTTGGGGAGAAATTGCTCAAACTGTGATTCCTCCCTTGCTGTGATCTTAAGTGTCTCTTGCATTGAAGAGGTTTGCTGAGTGCACTTTGGCAGGTGGCTGCCAGCTTGCTGGCTGTTGGTGTGCATGCACCAGGAGGGATGTTTTCTTTGGCTGCACAGGTACCCAGTGCCCTGTCACAGACATTTGCACTAACTTTGATCACAGGAGTGCTAAAGAGAGCTTTTAGCTGGCCTGAATAACCAAGCAACGCTGTAAGCGTCCAACTAAAATGCTTTTGAAAATGCCAGTAGTGATAGATTCCTGTCTGTCAACGTGTGGGCTGCTAGAATAACTGCTTTGCTTTCTCTTAATGCTTGCAGGCCCCTGGAAGAGACAAAACTCAACCAATCTTGCCCCACAGCCCTGATCTCTCGTAGTCAGTGTCACTTACTGTGAAGAGTGACAGGTGGAGATCTTGCTGTCCTGACCTAGGCTGAGCTCTGGCTATAGGAGAGTGGTACCTGCACCCCTCGCTGTGCTGCTCCCTGCCTGTCACAGGCAGGGTGTAATGTGCTGTGCAGCAGCTGCTGTAATTCCTCCCTGGAGAGGTCATTGCTACAGATCAAGCCCAGCAAGGGGGCAGTGCTTAAATTACCCTCCTCTGCCACCACCTCCCACAACCACCCCCCAAAATCCCTATTATACAGAGTTCTGCCAGCCAGAGCTGACCCCTTCCCTCCCCTGCCTTGGTACCAAATCAACCAAATATCTCCACCCTATTCAGGTAGGAATCAGTGTTCCAGAGCCAGGCCTCTGTTTACCTGTGCATTCTGCAGGTTGTCTTCAGTTGGTGTTTCCAGCACGGATGCAGCATTGACTGGTCCGAGCAGCCTGCGCGCCATCCTCTCTTCGTAAGTTAATCGCTTAGAGGGGAGAGCAACTCTGGTCACAAGTCCATTTACTACTGCAGGGCAGCTCCTAGGAGCACTTTAGCACACCACAAACTCAGGCTGTGGTTAATCAAAGCAGAGGCCGAGTAGAAGCACCATGTCTGTTCCAAAGGCTCTGCAGACTCGGATGCCTACTGAAGTCAGCCTCAATATATACAGCGCTGAAATGCATAAAAGATTAAACTGCCTGTTCATCAAAGCCTCCCTAATGCCATCTGTGGCCTTCCACTCCTCCTCTTTCTCCACTGAGATTATTTATGGGTAAGTGATGGCATTATCTCAGAAGCCACAGCAAAGTCCCAGGGTACCTTTCTCTTAGCACTGGGAAAACTTCCCAAGTTGTTCAGCTGTGGATTTTATTCAGGGGCCAGAGGCATGATGGATGCTAGCATCCCCTACTCCCAAAAAAGCAAGAGCCATTCCCGAAGCAGACACAGCCAGACAGACACACCACTGCCCCTGGAAGCACAGGGGAGGGCTATGCCAGTGTGACAGCTGCCTGCTGAGATGCTGTGTGGTGCCCAGGGAGGAGGCAGGAATGCCTTCCAGCCTCCTAACAGTAGCTTCCTACAACACAGGTGCAGACAATGGGGACAAATACAAGCAGAGTTACACTCAAGTTCTCTCAGCTGGGTTACTGCAGAAGAGTATTAAACCTCTGAGCACCACAACACCTGACAGTTTGCTTCCCACAAAGTTTGCCTTGGGTTTGGATTGTGAGGACAAGCTCTGACTGAGTTTCTGCTGCATACAGGACCTGTGTGAGGCCGCTCCAGGTGTGTAGGTTGGTAAGGGTTTGGAGAGGCTTGTTGGGACTCTTCTTTAGAACAGAGCAAGAGAGACCTTTTGCAAATCCTGTGAGAGCTTAATATGCCTGAGGTCATGATGGCTCTATCAAGTGTGGCTGAGATTGGCCAGCCCAGACATTGCTGGAGGACAAGGGGAGGAGGACACAGAGTTGGGATTGCATAAGCCTTATTTTTAGCCTGGCTTCCTATGGGAAGAAAAGCCTCTTGCAATGGAGCTTTCTTACAACAGATAGGACATCCCTGCTAGGGACACACTGAGTCACATTTGACTTTTTTTTTTTTTTTTTTTTTTTTTTTTTTTTTGTGGTGTTTTGGTCAATATTTAAAATTTTATCTATGACACAAACCTGCTCCCACTGATGGTAATGGAAAAAAACCAACTCCTTTCTACTACAGGGAAAAGAAGATGGAAGCTATTAAATATTGGACTTCTACCAGTCTGCCTCCAGCCAGCAGGAAGGTTCCCACAGTAGAGACCTGGTCTCTGGAGCATGCTGTAATGTGCTTCCCTACTGGTAAGCAATATTTTCTCCCAATTTTTGATTTCTTGGTCAAAGATTTCTTGTCCCTTTGCAGAACAGGTAATTATTGAGACTGAGAGACCTGCTTACAGAGACTATGATGAAAGCTTGTGTAATTTCTTTGATTTGTGGTGCTGAATCTCCTCGGTTCCTTTCTCTGTGAACAACATGTGGTGATGGTTTCTAGAGGGAGCTTTCAGATGCTGGTACTTTGCCAAGTTTCTAATGATTTGCAGTGGTTCATTAATCCCAGCATTGAAAGCCAAAGTGAACCTGTTCCTGGAGAACTGAAGAACTCTCTCTGGGTTTTTATCTACCTGTGGATATGATATTCAGTAGGATCCCCAGCAGAGAATTCAAGCCTGTGTCATACTTTTCTCTTGACCCTACCTTTACTAATTTGTTTGCCCAAGTCCAAGGACAGCTTAGATGATGTGTGCTGGCCAAGAAGGGACAGTAATAGGGAAAGGCAGTAGCAGCTCAAAGCCATCTTGCTGCATCAGATGGCTTTCCAAAACCAGGGCATCCTTTACTGAAGTTACAGGAGATGCTTACAGACAGACTTACAGCAACCACCTCTTCTTCCACATGTTCAGGCCAGCTCTCATCATATATGTATGTGCTGCTCCTCTACTGGCAAGTGCCTTCTCAGGGCAGAGCTGAGCCCATCAGTAGTGCTATTTGCATTCTGACAGCACAAATAACTGTGAGGAGGGTGTCAGGAAGCAAAGAGGTTTGATCTAAGTCTTAGAGAACCACACCTTTTACAGCAGCCCTGCACCACGACTGAAAAGGGAGTCACTGCTGGAAGAGATGCTTTCTTCCAGCTCTTGGGGAGCAATTCAGCCACTTCACATTGAAAGAACATTCTGGTCATAAATGGCCAAAGAGCTGTTGCTGATACCTGCTGAGCTTCTGAGTAAAGGTGCTTGTGCTTGCTGCTACTGCTTTTCCTACTGTTTTCAGCTTAGTTTGGAGGCTTCAGCCTCTGGGGCACTAGAGCTAACCTCTGCATCCCTCCTTGCACTGCCGAGAGCCAGGGCAAAGTGGTTCTTTGCTCAGCAGGCTTCCCTTACCTGGTTGCCATTCTGGAGGAGGTTGTCTTTGCATCGGAGTTTCTTTTCCAGGTCCTGGATGAGGGCTTCTTTTGTTCCTCGAATTTCTTGGTCTGATGCCTTCTGCATAGAGCTGATGCTAGCTTGTTTGGTATACATTGGTGGAGAGTAACTGCTCGTGCAGGAAGAGAAAACAAAGTTATTCCTGTAGGCTTGCTCAACTGCTGACTACAGCTTCATGGTGTGCACACCAAAACGTGAACCTGCTGCCTAGAAGCTGTGGCTCAGGCAAACCCATAGAGCATTTGGGAAACTGGTAGGCTAGGTGGCAAAACTGAGCATAAAAAAGTCAAAGGGAAGCAGTCAGGCTGGCAGTGTTTTGAGGGAACGACTAATTCCCTCCCTGAGCAACATGAGTCTCTCCGGGAGCAAGTTCTCCCTTAATAACTGCATTCCACTCTAACTTCAGTTGTTAAAAAGGCCCTGGGTGCTGCAAATCCACAGCAAGGCCAAGCTGAGGTCTGAACAAATGGCTTCCTAGTTGTCCTCATCCTCTTGGCCAGAATTTGGGCAGAACTTCATGTAGCATTGCTGTCAAGAGGCTCTGTCAAGACTCTCTCAAGCCAGGCTGGGTCTTTAGGAGCCCTTTCTGCAACCCCCTCACATAGCTCACTCCTGCAACCCCTCGTCAGGAGACACGATCAAGTCTTGAGGTTAAATGTCAGACCTGATTCTGAAAGGTGCTGGGAAAAGAGGAGCATCTCTTGAAAGATGTTGTGAAGGTCTACAAGAGGACACAACACTCTGGGCCGAGGGGATTGAATTTGGTTCATTACACTCAGCAGTTGTGGCCAGCAATCATTTCTGTTCAAAGTCCTCTTCCTCCTGTCACTTGGAGATTTGTTCTGGTGTTTATGTTAGGGTAGAGGGGTTATAATTCTGGTACTTATTCCCAGCACTGCTTGAACTTTGTCTCTAACTTGGGCAAGTTATTAAAACTTGGAAGGGTTTGCCCAGCAGGTGCATGTGTCTTTTGTCCCTCTTTGCTCATTTGTGGCACAATTAGGGAAATAATTCCTCAGCTCACAGGATATTGCGTTTAAGAGCAGCTTGTATGAACAGCATGGTGAGGCACCAGAGCCCTTTGCTACAAAAGCAAAGCCCACACTACACAGACAAAACTCAGCAGTTACTCCAGATGTAAAGCTAACCCCTGCATATGCCCCAGCTTGCCCCACTCCTTCTTACCTTCCTGCTTCCCAAACACAGAAGTGCTCAGATTCCCTCAACACAAACTGATACTTAGACCTGAATTTATATCCAAAGCAGCAGGACCCCCCCTGCCCCTATCACCTTTCCCATAGCCTCAGCTGAGGGTTTGCTGCGTATTCTGCAAGGACTTCCTGCAGGATCTCCAGCTCGCATTGGCAGGAGTACAAGTTGGTGAGAAGGCAGGACCCAGCTCCCTCTGAGATCTCACTGACCTTGGGGAGATATTTGGATTGCAGCCCAAAGGCAAAATGATATAATACATATTCAGGAAAGAATTTAGGCTTTGGTCTAAAGGGGTGAAAACTTCAAGTGGCTGCCTGCCTGCTGGCACATACGGCTCATGAAAACTCTAACATAGGTGAGCATAAAGTCCCTTCATGATGTCAAAACGCTGCTGAGGCTTACTAGGAATGCCCAAGTTGGTTGTCTGTGGGAAACACAACCCCCTTCCCTCCTGCCTCTCCATCTCTGTTTGCTGAAGAAATTAAGCTGAGTGTCCATCTTCTGTTCTGAATACTCTTAAGTAAGATCAAATCAAACCAATCTGTTCACACTGACTTCACAAACCCTGCGCAGCAGCCTGCAACACTACCATGCAGTGCCCTTCCTGAGGTGGACACCCCTCACCCCACAGGGTAGGGTCAAGAGGTGTTGGTCTCCCACACCAAGGGCAAGTGCTCAGCCTCCTAACCTGATTCATGCAGAGTCCTGCCTTGAGCTGCAGAAGTCAATGGGAGCTGTACCATTGGCTTGGGCAGAGCTGGTGTTTCACCAGGCAGCTGGGACTGGGGCGGTCAGTGCATGGGAGAGGCCAGGCCAGAGGGAAGCAGGGGCAGGTTAGAAGCCTGCATATACTTACTGAGGTTCCATAGGAGAAGGAGTTTGGCTGTTATAGTCGGGCTGCGAGGGTAGCACTGAGCACAGGAATGCTGCGGGGGGTTGGTTAGGCATGGGTACAAGCCGTGGCCCAGATGATGAGCTAGCAGGAGACTGTGCAGATGCAGGTGTGACAGGATATGTGGATTCCTTAGGGGCACTACAGGAGGGCGAGGAGAGCGTGATTGAAGAGCTCAGCGATGACGAGGAGGAGAATTTCTGCCCGCTCGGGTTACGAGGCTGTATTAGGATGGAGGACTGTTTGATTTGTCTGCTCGGCTCTGTAGAGGCTGCAGGTCCTGGAGGCTGCTGTTGCCCTTGACACACATTCTTAGACTGGATAAAGTGTTTTGGACGTTCGTAGTTAAACATGGTTGGTTGGCACATAGAGGAAACGGATGGTAAGTTAGGGACACTCATAGGAGAGGTTTCACGGCTGTCCTGGGTTTTTGTTGGTGATAACTGGCTTTGGATAGGTGCCTGGTAAAAACTAGGTGGTAGGCCACGAAAGCTTTCTTGGCTGGGCTCCTGGACAGAATGGAACCCTTGCCTTGCAGAATAGAGGCTTTCTTGGTGTGGATTTTCCCTTAAGGAAGACAATACAGATAAAATAAATCGCACGTCATCATCTGAATCACAAACCCACTGTGTCCTGAGCAATCCCCAGCGATCCCAAGAGCGTGAGGTGCAGGCAGCTGACAATTAAAGCTTGAGCTTAACATAAAGAGATTGAGGATTGATTAGAGCTACTGCAGAACCACAGGAACACTTCAGACGACAGTGAGAAGTCACACAGCTGGTCTGGCTCAGGGGCAGCGCTCGCCGCAGCTACTCGACCTGCATGAGCCCAGTGACTTCTACAAGAAACAGCAATGGGGTTGCTGAGACAACTCCCCACCTGCCCAAGGCTACAGCTAACCACAGGTATTAGTGCTAAGCAAGGTGATTTGTCACACGCCACCTTACCTAAAGACCTCTGGATCCTGCAGTTTTGTGCCCTGTCAAAATCCTAAAGGTATTATTACCTGGGGAATTGGTTTATTTGTGCTGAGAAACTTCTTCCCCCCGCAGGAAAGAGTGAAATGCTTTCCACTTTCTTTCAAGCCTGATTTACTCTCTAATGGGTTTTGAATTCAGACCTTTTTACATCCAGTTGAGATCTGGGATTGGAATGCCAAGGATTGTGCTTCTCAAATTGGAAGCCATTGCCTGAGATATGCTGCTAGGGCTAAGAAGCGCCAGAATGAGAGAGAGCAGCAGGAGAAAACAGGGCGAGCCAAGCTGTTCAGAGCTCCTGCTCTTATTTTGTGGGGTCCTTGATATCTGAACCTGGGCTTTCCACCCACTCGAGCCCCAGGAAAGTTTCACTAGAGTGAACCGAGTGAGTTTGTTAGAACCGACAAACTACTTCAGCTGCAGGACAAATTAATAACACTACCCCCCAAAAATAAATGGAAAGCTACTACTAAAAAACGAGAATATAAATCCACACAGTTACATGTGCTGGAAAAAATGGTAATCTTGCCCCACTGAGCTCAGCTGTTTGGCTGCTATATATACCCTGTGTATTGTATTCCTCCATCAGACAGCCTGGAGAAGGGCTCCACGAGGTCACAGATTCCTGGGAGGCAGGGAGGGGGGGCAGATCAGCTGAAGACATCACTCTAGATCTAAAGAGTCAAAGCTTTCATTTCTTGGAGGTAATTATTAATATTGGTTGTAAATTAACTGTATGTAACCAGAGGTTTTCTGGTGAAAATTCCCCAACTTGTCCCTTGCCACTGAAGGTGAAGCTGGCTCAACCTTTTTGCAGCCTGTTCATGCTACGTTCTCAAGTCACTGGGGCAGAAAACTCCTTGAATCTTGATCTTTCTACCACTTCCCTATCACTGCCTGTGTGCAGATCCATTCCTTTGGCCTGCAGGCTGTGTCCAGACACCAGCCTTCACTTCGTTTTCTAGAATACTGCCTCTTAACCGAGGCACAGGCACCAGAGCCACTTGGCGCAGGCAGCAGAGCCGCTTGGCGCAGCAAGGGCTGAGCTGCGTTTTCCTTAGATCATTCCACCTTGGTTTGAGTGGGGAAAAAAAACCCAAAAGCATCCAGAGAGACTTTTGACCTCACTAGTTCAAAAGTAGTCAATAACAATAGAGACTCTCCTACACAAAAACCCCCAACCACAGCTTTTTCCCCCTCCCTCACTTCCCCTGTCGCCTCCCACCTTTACCTTTGGCATCACCACCCCTCAAAGCTCCGCTTCCACACCTCAGCGTTACCCAAGCGCGCTGCAGTTTCTCTTGCCAGCTTCGCAGCAAGAAGCCAGGCGGCACGGAAAGCAAAGGCGGCACTCTTACCTACGGCCTAGGAGCTGTCACCTGGGGCTGGGACCGCTATTTTGGGCAGGGAGCGGCGAGGACTGCCCCGCAGCGCGCTAGTAGCGCTGTAAGAGCGGCGGCTTTAATGTGCTGCCAGCAGCTGACACCGCGGGCCCGGCCGGCGCTGCCCGCTCCGCTGTCAGAATAAGAGTCTCGGCCGGCACCGCGGGCACACTCCGCTCAAGGGCTGGGGCCGCGGCTCTCGGCAGGTGCCCGCGGTCAGCAAACCACCCGTGTGGGCATCGCTAGAACTCGCCCGGCTTGGCTTCTGCTCCCGCAGCCCCGCGATGTCCCCATGCCGCTGCTCCGGCCGGGCCAGGGTCCAGCTTCAGCCCCCGGAGCGCTGCCTGGCCCCAGCCGGGCTGTAAGGAGTGGGTGGTTCTTCTGATCTACTAGAAGGCTCTGCTAATATCCAGTCTAAAGCAGGGGAAAGTTAGATTAGATCTCAGAAGATGCTTCTTCGCCAAAAGCTGTATTAACACTGGGAGGGACTCCTCGGGGTGGTGGTTGTGATCCCCATCCCTGGAGGTGATTGAAAGGTGCATAAATGTGGTGCTGATGGACGTGGTTTAGTACCAGACTCGGCAGTAATGGTTGGACTCGATCTCTTTTCCAACCCCAACAACTGTACGATGCTAGGGTGTAGGCAGGGAGGTGCCCACCCTGGCGCTGCCCGGCAAAGCGGCTGGCGCGCAGCACTCCCACTCTTCTCCCTGCCCCTAGGTACGGCTCAAAGCAGCAGAGCAGGGAAGAGCTGGAGAAGTCAACAGCTGTTGAAAAAGCAGGGGGGTTGCCCTTAACTACCGCGATGGAGTAACGAGTAGAGACTGCTGCAGTATGCTTAAACACTCCCGAATCCCATTTTGTTATTCCCGCGAAATTCCTTAAAGAAAAAAAAAAATATTTACTAATTCCCTCTGTGTGCTAAGTCTCTGCTGCTGCTTTTAAGTCCATGTATTGAAAGCAACAGGTACTGGAAAGCCAGATGTAAATAGTGCGTGAGTAACCACCTGCACCTTTGCTCCCGTGTGAAGAGCAGTGGCGTTGCTCATGGGCGTCAAGAGCCGTAAACTCAATAACACAAATGAAGGATGCTCGGTGGCAAAATGCCAGCTGATATTTTGCTGTTGGTGCCTACTGCCACAGATGTTTACTTGGATTAAGAAGCTGCAGCTTTGATGTTTCCACCAGACCCCTAACAGATCCTGCTGGCAGATGAGGCGATTTGTATCGCTTTAATCAAAGGCTTCAGTGCTTAATTACATCTTAAATTAACATTATAGCGTTTTAAGCATCTTAATTATACCTTGGCAGCTCTTGCACACGCTATTGTTTAAAAAAAAACACCCCAGCAGCGTTGAGTCTTTGGGTACCTTTCCCTCATCCTTCACTGCACCAGAGAGTCCTTCAGCACAGCCATCTTCAAGAGCTTTAGTGCTTGTGTTTAAACACCAGCCCGGCACTTGTGAACTAAATCTACCTAGCAGGTGTTAATTGAGTGCTAATTTATTTAAATTCCTCGTGGTGAAAGGCATTAAGGGAAGGAGGTGTGTTTCTAGTTGTTGGAGAGTTTTCTTTCCTTTTAAGTTAAAAAAAACCAAAAAACCCTCACACTATAAAAAAAATTGTAGTTTGCACAGAGAGAGTTGAGTGCTTAAAAGTAAAAAAAGGTGGCTGCAGCATGAGCATTTGCCCTGTGAGCACGGTCAAGGTTTTCTCTGCCCAGATAAGCTCCCTGGCATCCCATGGACTTCAGTGAGGGTGCAGAATGCTCGTCTCAGTCCTGACCCCGGTTGCAAGGCATCAATCTAAGGACAGTTTTCTGCATTCGGGTGGTGGGCACAACTAGGACAACTTGCGTGGAAGGAAGAGAAAACTCTGAGATCCAGAAGGCAGGGGGAAAAAAAAACAACCAAAAAAACAAAACAAAACAAAACAAAAAAAAACCCAAAAAAACCCAAAACCTAGAAGCTGGACTGGTGAAGGCAGAGGGAGATACCTCACATCTTGTGCCAGCGTAACAGAATGGTACTCTGGCCAGCCCTGCCAGGTGCTAGAAAGCAGCTTTTTTTGCACTGTTTCAGTTCACTTGCTGTGAAGGGTGACCCCCCTGTGTCTTACTGAGATTTCCTAAATTGCTGGAATCATACAGAGAAAAATAGCTAGGGGAAAAAAAAAAAAAAAGTTAAGGATCTTTTGCTTATTTATTAAGGAATGTTAAAAGCTACCTGCTTAGTGTCCGAAGCCTCTTGTTTTGCTTGTACTAAAGTCAATAACTGAGTACAGATTTTGTTCTGCTTCTTTAAGGTTGCTGAGAAGGACACTGTGAGGTGCAGATACAGAAGGCTCAGAAAGGAGTAGCTGGTAGTGACAGCCTTCTAGAGTTGCAATTTGTAGAGTGGCTGTTGCTAAGCAATCGTTTGGAGAAGCATGAGCATAAGGACTTCATTCACTTTGTAGTTACTCCCAGTCATAGCTTTGTTCTGTCATCACTGCCTTTGTGGGTGCATCTTTTTGTCTTTGGCCGTGCAGTTGTAACTGCATTTGCTACGTGAGAGAGTCCTGTGGCTAAATCTGTCTAACAAGACATTGTGCACCCAGAGAAGATTGCTTAGTTTGAGGTCAGAGTCACGTTTAACAATGTTGAGTCCCCTTCATAATGATGTCAACAAGGCTGTGGGTTTGACAGGTACTTAAATGCTGGTAAATGGCTACATCTAGAAATGTTAATGTGGTTTTTTTTTGTTGTTGTTGTTGTTTTCCCTTTCTTTCTTTTTTTTTTTTTTTTTTTTTCTCTCTGTATTTTGAGAGGTGTAAATGCCTTCCAAAACTTGGTTCAGTATTGTGCTGCCAATCAAAGCCACTCTGCAGTTCTGTGCGGTAGTTAACGTCTTATATGAGCCTCGTTTCTAGAAGCTCTTACGCAGCGGTTTGTGGTGGCACGTTCCATCCCTTCATGCAGGACATCAGGTACTGCATTTCAGACTTAGCAGAGCTTCAAAGCTCAAAAGACAAGCACAGCCCACTGGTAGTGCTGCAAGCAATGACTGTTGCAGCAAGTGCCAGCTAGAAAGGCTTCCCCACAGATGCCTCGTTAGAAGTGCTAAAAGGCTTCCTGCTGCCTTTGAGAAATCTTTTGAGTTAGCTTCAGCCAGGGTTTTGATTGTGCAGTGGGGTCTGGTTAGGGTCTGAGATAGAATAAGGCTGGATTGTATTGAAAATCAACTGAGTCTCCTCTGAGTGATCTGCAGGTTATTTAAACGAACCCATTTTGGCTCGGTGATTAGCCCTAACCCTGCGCATGGAGAAACCGAGATGGAAATGTGATCTTTCCCCTAGTGGATTTGGAGGAGGGTGTTCAGAATGAGCAAAATGAGCAGTTGAGTTGGAAGTGGCTGAGTACATCCCGAAATAATCTGCAAGACAGAAAGCTCCCTGTCATGGGCAGCCCTTCACATAGGGTGTAACAGGATCGCTGCAATGCAGTGCAGGCATTCAGCTCAGAGAGGAGGCTCATGTCTGCCTCGTAGCTCTCAGCTTCACAAACAGGACCCAGGGAACTCCTCTGCAGTGCTGGGCTTGGACCTCTCAGTTGTCACCATTTCAGGTCTTTTTTAATATCTGTAAACATCTGAGAAACACTACTCAGCTCTGAGGAGGGAATTACTAAGGTGTGGGCTCTACCTTCTTTTGTTTCTCTGGAGCAATTAAGCAGGATAAGTGATAATGCAATAAGTGCACAGCTACTGTTTGGGACAGAAATGGGATTGAGCCTTGTTATAGAATGGAACACTTCGTTCTCGGGGGAAAGCCTCCATCTCCTGAGTGGGGAGCAACCCTGTGGTGGCATGAAATAGTTTCCATTCTATCTGGTGGCTCACTCACTGGTTCAGTAACACATAGAGTGCTCTTCAGATACTGTCTTGCATCATGCTTACAGTATCTTGAGGTTTATGGCTGGGTTTCAGAATGGGAAGCAGAAATATGAGGTCATGCCACCTGGCTAACACTGCAGAGGAAGGTGGTGGCAACACAATTGTGTCCCGAAACTCACCAGGGACTCTGATCTTGCCTCATGCTTTACTGCTGAGCCAAAGGTTTTCTAGAGACTGACTATTTGGGGTGATGCTTTAGAGTTATGCCATTAGAACCTTACCTGAACCCTTAGCTGGCTACATACTCTGTCAGAATGAGCCTGTGCTGTTCTGTGGCTGGGCTGGAGTTGTGTGTTCCCATTGCCATGCAGGCAAACAGCTGAGGTTACTGCATGTGCTGCCTTCCCTGTCAGGCTGTGGGGCACGGGAGCTTTGCAGCTGTACTGCTGGTGCCACTGCAAAGTTCACCCCCTAAGTGTTGTATACAACTAACCCAGGGCTGTGAGCTGTGATTATTTTTGCTTTGCCTTACCGCAGAGGCGAAGCCTGAGGTGAATTCTCATAAGCTCCATGAAAATCTTCAGCTTCACCCTGGGAGTTCATCTGGTTGAAGTTTGAGGCTTCTGCTGGGCTGCCCAGCCCTGGGCCCTCAGTGCTGTAGGAGGGCAGGTCAGCACTGTCCCGCTCCTTGGCTCCTGCCTGGCTGTTCCTGGTGGGGAAGGTTGGTTTCTTCATGGCGACTTGCACAGCTGGCCTGTGGGCACCACCTGCAAAGCTTTCCAGCTCTTTTGCTCCTAGAAGTAAGGCAGAAAGTTCACCAGTACAAGCATGCTGCAGTAAGAGGGGAAGGGCAACTGGTGTGTCTGTGCGGGTTCAGCCTGCCTGGGCTCTGCATAGACCACAGATTGCACAGCTGCATTAGCCAAATGGGACCTCACCAGTTTGGGTTTACATGCAAGATGCTGTTTGAAGATGGCTTTTAGCACAACACAAGCCAGACCAGTTGTGTGTTACTATAAACAAGGTATAGGTACAATGTGTTAGGCTGAGCTGGCATCCCTGAAGGGGTGAAGCTCAGGGGTGAAACTCCTCTGTGAGATGAAATGTCATCTCCACACTGCCATCTTGACCCAAGGAAGAGGAGTCAAAAGCAGAAATACAGAACATAGAGTCATAGAGTCAGTCTGGGTTGGAAGGGACCATAAGGATCAGCTAGTTCCAACCCCACTGCCATGTGCGGGGACATCCTACCCTAGATCAGGCTGGCCACAGCCTCATCCAGCCTTGCCTTAAACACCTCCAGGGATGTGGCCCCAGCCACCTCCCTGAGCAACCCATTCCAGGCTCTCACCGCTCTCCAACTGGCATCCAACTTGAGAGGTACCCAAGCAAACTGCATTTTGGGGGCATTTTTCTTCGCTCAAGCCTTCAGAAACATTTGGCTCTGCTTGGCAAATACCTGTGACTGCCTGATGTTAAGCAACAGCAAATTCTTTTGTGCTTAGTTGCTCAGCCCAGAAATCCATGTGCTTACCTGGGGAAACAGAGAGATGTGCAGTGGATGCTGCAGATCCAAATTCATTTTCAGCAACGCATTTAAATATTCCAGAGTCTTCTGGAAAAGCTTCTGTAATAACCAGGGTGCAGACTTCCTCTGAAATGACAAATTCAGGCATGCTGTTGTACCAGAAAAGTCAAGTGTTAGCTTGCAGGTGTTGGTGCCTGCAGAAGGGCTAGGGCTTGGCAGCAGTGAAGTGCACAGAAGTGATGTAAAGACTATTCAGGGATTCAGAAGGAGCAAAGTTAAGGAAGAATCCTTGTTCCTGGGACTTTAATGAAACAAGGCATTTTTTTGGGGGGAGCTAAATTCTGTCTGCTCTTGCACAAGGCTTAACCCCAGAGAAAATGATAAGTCAGAATGGTTGCTAAGTGTTCCCTTAACATCTATGGCACTCTGAGTGTGAAAGGTCACTGTGTTGGGAAAGAAATCAGGGTCTCATAGGTGCTTGGGTAAAAACTTGAAAGGTCTTAGCCTGACATCAAATCTCTCTTCTGGCTACACTTGGTGCATGATTATTTTATTGTGGATGAGGGATAGGGAAAACAAAGGGTGGGGTAATTAACCACTGAGGTGTCTAACAAAGAATGTGTAGTGTACTTACCTGGAACTGCTGATGAACAAGCCTCTGCTCGAAATAAGAGAGAGAAGAATTAAATGCTTATAATGCCAGAGGGGAAGAAAGACCTTCAGGCCCCACTCCCCTTCCCACCTCAGCTGGTGTAGTGCCTCACTTTCTGTCCATCAAAGGAAATACTATCTGCATAGAGGAAGCTCAGATTTGGCTGAAACCTGATTGCAGAAGCTCATCTCCACTGAGGTGATAAAGAAGGAGCTTTGGGGCTGTTGGTGTGAATTTGGCCCACTGCAGCTATGACTTCGTGTCTGTGAGTAAATTGTTTTAGAATCATAGAAAGGTTTAGGTTGGAAGGGACCTCAAAGATCATTCAGTTCCAACCCCCCTGTGCCATAGGCAGGGACACCTCCCACTAGAACAGGTCGCTCAAGCACTCACCCAGCCTGGCCTTGAACACCTCCAGGGAGGGAGCAGCCACAACCTCCCTGGGCAACCTGTTCCAGTGTCTCACCACCCTTACTGCAAACAACTTCCTCCTAACATCCAATTTAAATCTCCCCTCTGCCAGTTTAAACTCGTTACTGCTTGTCCTGTCATTACAAGACCTTGTCAGTAGTCCTTGCCCAGCCTTCCTCTAGGCCCCTTTCAGATACTGGAAGGTTCTTATAAGGTCTCCTCAAATATGGTAATATTTAATTTTTTTCCCCCTTGGTTTCATCAGTAGTTGAAACATACAGAATCACAGAATGTCAGGGTCTGGAAGGGACCTCCAAAGCTCATCCAGTCCAACCCCCGTGCCGGAGCAGATCACACAGGAATGCATCCAAGCAGGTTTTGAATATCTCCGGAGAGGGAGACTCCACAACCCCCCTGGGCAGCCTGTGCCAGTGTTCTGTCACCCTCACAGTGAAAAATATTCTTCCTCAATACAATACTGCTCAGGACAGTGGCAGTGCCTCCGTGGTTCAGTGGCACTTTCTTTAATGACTGAGCATGGCAGCCTCTGGCTATTGTGCCTGATGTGCTCAGGGGTTGCAGAGGAAGCTCTGGCTCCCTGCAGCAGTCTGTGCCTGCAGGCTGCTGGGCACCTGTATGCTGAGCATGGAACCAGCCCCTAGCATGGTAGCAGCCCTAGATCACACACACAGAATCAACCAGTTTAGGAAAGACCTCTAGGATCATCAAGTCCAACCTATCACCTAACCCTTCTCATTAACTAAACCATGGCACTAAGTGCCTCATGCAGCCTCCTCTAAAGCACCTCCAGGGGTGGTGACTCCACCACCTCCCCAGGCAGCCCATTCCAATGCCAATCACTCTTGCAGTGAAGAACTTCTTCCTAACATCCATCCTGAGCCTGCCCTGGCACAGCTTGAGGCTGTGTCCTCTTGTTCTGTCCCTAGGTGCCTGGGAGAAGAGCCCAACCCCAGCTGGCCACAACCTCCTTTCAGGTAGCTGCAGAGAGCAATGAGCTCTGCCCTGAGCCTCCTCTTCTGCAGGCTGCACACCCCCAGCTCCCTCAGCCTCTCCTCACAGGGCTGTGCTCTATTCCCCTCCCCAGCCTTGCTGCCCTTCTCTGGACACCTTCCAGCGCCTCAGCATCTTTCTTAAGTTGAGTGGCCCAGAACTGGCCAGAGTCTGTTCCCCCTGTCCCACCGAAGGGAGCACAGCTGGAGCTGCCCTGCTGGCACCTACTCTTGCGCAGGATTCGGAAGTCAGCAGAGTCGACGATCCTGTCGTACTCCCTGTACCACACCACCTGCAGGCTGGGCGTGGCGCGGATGCGGCACTCCAACACCACCAACTGCCCCGTCGTAGCTCTGATGTTCTGTAGAGCCTGCAGGAGGGACAAGTGCCATTAGGTGCCTGGCATGCCTGATTCCCCGTTAAAGCCACTAATACGGAGTCACAGAACCTTAGGGGTTGGAAGGGACCTCCAAAGATCATCCGGTCCAAGTGCCCTGCCAGAGCAGGGTCACCTGGGGCAGGGCACACAGGAACACATCTTTAGAATCATAGAATGGTTTAGGTTGGAAGGGACCTCCAAAGATTATCCAGTCCAAGTGCCCTGCCAGAGCAGGGTCACCTGGGGCAGGGCACACAGGAACACATCTTTAGAATCATAGAATGGTTTAGGTTGGAAGGGACCTCCAAAGATTATCCAGTCCAAGTGCCCTGCCAGAGCAGGGTCACCTGGGGCAGGGCACACAGGAACACATCCATAGAATCATAGAATGGTTTAGGTTGGAAGGGACCTCCAAAGATCATCCAGTCCAAGTGCCCTGCCAGAGCATGAGTGGAGATTTTCTCACCTGCAGACCAGCACCCATTAAAAGGCTTTAGCTTGCTTATGCATTTAAATATACTAGGAGTTAATATACTGAGGAGGAAGTTCTTCAGCATGAGAGTGGTGAGACCCTGGAATGGGTTGCCCAGGGATGTGGTTGGGGCCACATCCCTGGAGGTGTTTGCAGCCAGGCTGGATGAGGCTATGGGCAGCCTGATGTAGGGTAGGGTGTCCCTGCCCATGGCAGGGGGGTTGGAACTGGCTGATCCTTGTGGTCCCTTCCAACCCTAACTGATTCTATGATACCAATGCAGGAAAAAAAACCAAACCATCTCTTCAGTGGGTACAACGTAAGCAGGGATGTTACTGTGAGAGGTTTCCACTTCAGCCTCCCTTGCAGGAAATAAATGAGGTGAACTCATGTAAGTGCTTTTGACTGTAAGTGGGTTAGCAGTTAAGATGTTAGTTTGACAGCCACACTGATGAGGCACGCTGACATTTTGGAATTGTAAATGAACCAATGTCCCAGGCTCAAAACACCTTCTTGATGGAGCAAGAAAGCTGAGTCTACTGGCAGGAGGTGCAGAAGCAGGCAGGCTGCTCAGACAAGCTGTGCTCTTTACCTTTGTAAACACAGGTGTGCTTCCGTAGGCAGACCCAGCCAGGCTTGCTGAGGGACTCTGCATCTGTGGGGGCGAAGAAAAGTGATTTTTCATAGCTTGAGTTCCTCCTCTGCAGAAACCTGGCTGTGTTGCTGGCACTTTACTTTGAAACAGAAGAGGTCAGAGTGTTTTATCTGTTGCTCATGCGCCAGCCTAATAAATATCCTGTAGAGAGTCTCCTCTCAAGTGTTCCCAGAGGAAATGCCTCCCTGAACTGTCAACGTCAAGTTTAGTGGAAAGAGGAGCTGATAACCAGTAAATGCTGCAGGTCTCAGAGCTGTAAGCTGATGAGCTGCATAGTTTCTCTGCAAAGATCAGTGGTGCTGGTAGGTGTCCCCATCTACAGAGGTCTCTACCTGGTTTTGTTGATCTCAGATTTAGCTCTGTTTGGCTCGTGTGATAACTACAAGGGAATGAATTCTCTACTGAATGAGGAGAAATGAGCAGGAGCTATGGTACTTTGTCCTGACATCCTCCTGTAAGCTGACACAGAGGTTACAGTGAGGTCTCTGATTAAGCAGGCAAGGCAGTTTAAAAATTACCCAACGTTGCAGGACTGCAGGATTATGTCCTTGTTCCATGCTGAAGTGTTGATGTGCACTCCTGGCTGGCTCGTTTAGTGTTTGAACCATGTCTTGCTTACGAATGTCCAGCTGAAGTGCTTGGGTTTGTTTTGCTGTGGCACTGGTCTGCATTATCCACTGCCTTTCCTCTAAAACAGCCCAACTTATCAGCTCCTTCCTTCACAGCCTCAGTTGAGATGTGAGTCTGTCTCAGGCAGTCTGACCAAGCATGTGCCCTAAACCAACTATCTGTTCTGGAGCGAGTCTTTGAAGCAGGCTGACGAATGGCTAAGCTGTGTGGCAGCTCCTCAGGCATTTCCAGCCCTGTCATCTGCTCCATCAATTCTCTTAGCAATTGTGGCTGGGAAATGTTCCAAGCCAGGAAACCTTTTTTTCCAGACCTTAGGGTCCAGATCTGGATATTCATGATGACCTTTGCTTCTTAGTCACTCGCTGAAGATGTGCTTGAGGTGATCCTTGTAAAAATAGTTTCAGGATAGTGTAAATAGTAACTCTTCACATGTGTGACCTGGTCTTTGAGGTCAGTAGATAACAGCTGAGTTGAAGTGCTGTAGCTCTGGTGAGCTGAATGGCTGCCATAGGCTTCATTGGCTGAGGAGCCAATTTAGTCAACAAAACACTGATGGCTTCCTGCATTTTCCTACTGTGTGTGTAAAAATAAACGGGGCAGGATGGAGACAGACACTTTAGGAGACTGAGTGTACTTGGCCCCGCACCGTTGGTACTTACCATGACATTCCTCTGACCCTGCCAGGATGCTGAGATGTGAAAGGAGGGCTTAGCCTTCAGATTTGTCCTGTGAACCTGGAGAGACAGACATAACTCAGCATGTGTTTAGAACTGTCTCCTCTTCTGTACGACACAGCAATGGCTCTGTCCTGCAACCTGAGCCTATGCTGGTTGGAGAGCAAGTGCCATGTGCCAGAGAAAGCAGAAGCATCCTTGGTATTTGAGAGTAGGCTCAGGTCTCCTCTAGAGCATGGAGACATTTAACCAAGGTTATTGGGACAGACCTTTGTAAAAGGCTCAAGTCACCCATCAAACCTGGCTCCCTGCTGGGTTTTTCTGCATTCAGATGGAAGAGTCTAAAGTGAAAATGGTACCTGTGGCAGTGTTCCTTTTTGTTGCAGCCTGCTAGGAACCAGCCTTGCCTGGTCCCGGTTTGGCAGCTAAGAAGGCCCTCTTGAAGGTGACAGTGGTTTCTCTGCACACCAGCAGGCCAATGTTGTGTTTCTTCAGGAAACAGACACTGGGGCAGGGACAGGGATCTGCTGGAGAGGGTCCAGCAGAGGGTTGCAAGGATGCTGAGGGGATTGGAGGGCGTGCCCTGTGAGGAGAGGCTGAGGGACCTGGGGCTGCTTAGTCTGGAGAAGAGAAGAGAAGAGAGAGAATTTAATAAATGTTTATAAATATCTGAGAGCTGGTCAAGGGGTGGCATGACACAGAAGCTTTTGACAGCAGAGCATACTTGCATTTGTGCATGGAAGGACTGTGTTTGTAAAGCAGATAATTGACTGCTGCTGGGAATGGAGGGAAGTTTGTTTAGAAGAGGCTGAGGGGCCTGAGGCTTTTTTGTCTTATTGGGATTTAATAAATGTTTATAAATATCTGAGGGCTGATCAGGAGGAGGGGGGCCAGGCTCTGCTCACTTGCTCCCTGGGATAGGACAAGGAGCAATGGGTGTAAGCTGCAGCACAGGAGGTTCCAGCTCAACACAAGGGGGAACTTCTTGACTGGAAGGGTCCCAGAGCACTGGCACAGGCTGCCCAGAGAGGTTGTGGAGTCTCCGTCTCCAGAGACTTTCAAGGCCTGTCTGGATGTGTTCCTCTGTGATCTGTGCAAAATTTTTGGGCTTGCTCTGGCAAGGGATGTTGGACTTGATGATCTCTTTGGGTCCCTGACATCCTGTGAGCCTGTGATCTGAAGCCTGCACTTTGTGCTTCTGGTTCTGTGTGGTACTGTCTGGTACTCAGCATTCATGACATGTGTAGAGATAACAAGATAGGTAGAATAACTTCACATCTGGGGTTTCTTGCTGTCACCCTGTCTTGCAGTCACATATGTAGAGAGGTGCATGGTGTTGAGATATGGGGGCACCTCAAAGGACTTGGATTTAGTTCCCTTGACCAGGTCAGTGGGCTACAAAAGCACCCATCTCATCAAAGAAAATCAATAGATGCATCTGAACTCTTGACAGGCTTTGCAGGGCTCTTTGGCTCAAAGAAGTTTTGTTTGAGATCTGTTCCCTTTCTCTCTCTCCTCCTTCCTGCCACTCTCCCAACCAGTGGTAACTGACTGCAGTGCAGGATATTTTCCAGTCTAGTTGGGTTTGAGTGGTGTAGCTGTGTGACAACTGCAGGCAGCCACGTGAGACAAAGGGCTGCTGTGAGGCAGTCAGACTAGCTCTGATGAGAACTTGTCCCTCTGTGTCTCATCCAAACTTGCAGTATGTTTTTTGTGGCCCTGATCCAGCAAAGTGGTTGCACATGGACTTGCACTACCCATGGCCTTCATATTTGTCTCTGCTGCTCCTGAGTTTTAAGTATCTCTCAAGCAGTTCCAGGGTGGCTCCTGTCCAAGGTTGTGTCGTGTGCCCATCAAGAGGGCTGTGCCATGATGCAAGGGACTGCTGGATAATGCTAAACCCTTGGGAGGGGGACCTGGGAAGCCAATGTTACTGAGTTGCCCTGGGCTCCTGCTGCAAACTGGTCCTGGCTGTACTCCACCACCTGCAAGGCTGTTTGCATTCCCTCCTTGCAGGCTGGGGGAAGTAGAGTAAGGATTTAGCATCTATGAAATAGCCTGCTTTGTCTTCCCTCCGTCCTCTCCTCTGTCCTCTCCTCTGTCCTCTCCTCTGTCCTCTCCTCCGTCCTCTCCTCCGTCCTCTCCTCCGTCCTCTCCTCCGTCCTCTCCTCCGTCCTCTCCTCCGTCCTCTCCTCCGTCCTCTCCTCCGTCCTCTCCTCCGTCCTCTCCTCCGTCCTCTCCTCCGTCCTCTCCTCCGTCCTCTCCTCCGTCCTCTCCTCCGTCCTCTCCTCCGTCCTCTCCTCCGTCCTCTCCTCCGTCCTCTCCTCCGTCCTCTCCTCCGTCCTCTCCTCCGTCCTCTCCTCCGTCCTCTCCTCCGTCCTCTCCTCCGTCCTCTCCTCCGTCCTCTCCTCCGTCCTCTCCTCCGTCCTCTCCTCCGTCCTCTCCTCCGTCCTCTCCTCCGTCCTCTCCTCCGTCCTCTCCTCCGTCCTCTCCTCCGTCCTCTCCTCCGTCCTCTCCTCCGTCCTCTCCTCCGTCCTCTCCTCCGTCCTCTCCTCCGTCCTCTCCTCCGTCCTCTCCTCCGTCCTCTCCTCCGTCCTCTCCTCCGTCCTCTCCTCCGTCCTCTCCTCCGTCCTCTCCTCCGTCCTCTCCTCCGTCCTCTCCTCCGTCCTCTCCTCCGTCCTCTCCTCCGTCCTCTCCTCCGTCCTCTCCTCCGTCCTCTCCTCCGTCCTCTCCTCCGTCCTCTCCTCCGTCCTCTCCTCCTTCCTCTCCTCCTTCCTCTCCTCCTTCCTCTCCTCCTTCCTCTCCTCCGTCTTTATTTCTCATTTTTTTTCCCTGAGAAAAAGAATAGTGAGAAATCATAGAGATAGTGTTTGGGAAAGGACCTCCTGGGATGATCTCCTGTGAAGATCACCTCACACAACTGCAATGGCACTAACAAAACTGCACTGGAGGATCTCTGCTCTCTCTTTCCTATACAGTAGAGATGCCTTCACTCGTGGTTGTTCCACTCTATCTCCAGGTCCATGATAAGTCTGGAATCAGGCAAGATGTGCACAGGAAGAGATGGCACAAATGTGCCCCTTAGCAAGAGTGAGTGAAGTGGCCCAAGGGGACTGTGGCAGGCTGTGGTTTCACACGGAAGCACAGTGAGGCACTCCAGGAAGCTTGCTCAGAAAAGTTAGACATAACATTTCTGGAGCAAGAGGCAAGACCTGGGAGAGAGCTTGGTCTGCTGAACTGAATAAGAGCAGCTTGTGACACGTTTCCAGCGTGACAAAAGAGGCCCTGAACTTTAGCACTAACCAGGAATAGCACTTGCTTAGGGGGTTGTGCTCGAGACACTTAATCAGTTGTGTGGCATTAGTTGCCCGATGCGATGATTGCTGCTAAGACCTTCTGACACGGCAGAGCCCATGGCCAAAGATGATGGCTCTCAAAGTTGCAAGTGAAACTGTAACATGCCAAGGTGCCAGCGTTCACACAGTGCATGCAGGCAGCTTGATATGTGATGCTGCAGCTGCCAGGGCTGGAGGGAGCCAAGGCAGAGCTTGCAGTGGTTGAGTTGAGAGGAGACCCCCCACCACGGAGAGGTCTGACTGTGCTTGGTTGCAGAAGGCATCCTTGAAATCCACTTTGCTTGCAGCACCCTGGTTTGCAGGCAAAGGCATGCTTCACGTCTATGCTTTATATTAGATGCTCTGCTCTCATCTCACGTCCTGTGGTCCTTCCACAGCTTGCTTCTCATGAGTGGGTTGGATGCTGCCACTGTTTATATTGGATTTGGATAAAGAAGAGTTCCTGGGAACAGATAAAAGGCTCCCAGGCTTCATCACTGGAATAATCACTTTTAGAGCTGCCTGGTTTTGTCTGAGGCCTCGTGACATTAGGGCTTAGGATATTTATTTTCTTTTTTAAAGTTGTTGTAGTTTTTGGACTTTAGGAAGAAGTTTTTTTCCACAGAGAGAGTGGTCAGGGACTGGAATGAGCTGCCCAGGGAGGTTGTGGAGTCACCCAGCCTGGATGTGTTTAAGGCTGGTTTGGATGTGGTGCTTGGGGCTGTGGTTTAAGGTGAATCTTGTTCAGAAGGGTTCTAGGTTGGACTTGGTGATGCTGAGAGGCTTTGCCAACCTGCAGGTCTCTGTGATTCTGTGATTTTGTAAACTGGGAGACTTGCAGGTGTGCCAAACGCTGTGGCAGGTGCCTCTTTAAAGGGCAGAGTGAATTTGGGAGAAGAGCCTGGGCTGCAGTGCTGAGCAGCCCTGCTGCTACCACCTGGCTTCAGCTGACTGGAGCGGGGTCCAAAGCTCTCTTGCGTGGGGGTGCCTGTGGCTGCCCGGAGGAAGCAGTGCACGGCAGAACAGGTCACTGTGAGGTAGCTGACTGTGCTCTGACCTCTCTCCTTCTCCTCTCTCTGTCTCCTCCTCTCTGAGCGATGAGTGATGCCCCAGGCTTCCTGAACTATCTGTTTTCAGACTGCCCTGCTGAGCCCCACGTGTGCCTTGCTAAGCAGCTGGGGTGGCAGCGGTGGCACTGCACGGCTCAGGCCCTTGAAAGAGCACACAGGCAAGGCTCTGCCTGGGCGAGTGTGTTGGTTTGAGCTGATTGGAGAATTTGAGTGAGAAATTAGACTGTTGGCTGAGAGAGAGTTAAACACAGTGTGTCACTTCACCCCGAGTTTCACTGAGAAAGGGAAAAAAAAAAAAGTTGTTTTAAGAGATGTTCTCAAAACAATGAGATTGGCAGACTGCTTCGGGCTGGGTCTGCCTCGGGCTGCTTTCTCCTTTGTCTCTCTGCCTTTGAGCTAATTCAGAGTAAAATTACTAAAACCATTAATTCCTTCCTGCCACTAATCTTTCTGACTGATCTTCAGCTTATCTGCAGCATCATCAGGTGGTGAGATAAGGCTGGGGAAAGGGGGAAAGGTGGTGGGGGGGCGGGATTTGGTCACCCTCTCTTGGGGATTTTGGTCTCCGGGAGGGCTGTGGTGTGTGTATTACCTTTTTACTGTATATATCTGTAAATATCTGTCATACCTTGTAAATATCTGCTTGTATATTTGCATTGCTGTAAACATAAAGCTTCATTTATCAACTTCCAGTGTCCTGAGTCTTAGCCAGGGTTTACAAAAGGTGGGGGGGGGGGGGGCAGGTAACTGCTAAACCCACTGCAGCGAGTCAGCGCAGCAGCCCCCAGTCTCTCATGTAAATGTCAGCCTTTACTTAGTGTAACTCGAGATCTTTGTGAGGGGGACAGAATTAGACTCGGCCAAGCGAAGAGCCCAAGGACCTTTGCAACCCAACACCAGGATGATGACAGGGTCCAGGCAGATCACCCTGTTGACACAAGCCATGGTGACGACATTCTGGCGTTACCTGAATAGCTGACATGGCTGCAGAATTATGCTGGGTGCAACACTTGGACACGTTTTAAGGTGGGGTTAGGAAAGTATTGAAGCTGCACGGAGCCCTTTTGCCAGGTGTTTAGATCATGGAAAACACATTAAGCCTGCTTCAGGAGCAAAAGGAGCATCTGCTGGAGCTGGAACACGCTGC
>VWZI01021471.1:1253227-1263488 GCA_013396835.1 Psilopogon haemacephalus
GGAGGAGGAGGAGGAGGAGGAGGGGGGCTCCTTAAAAAATTTTTTACATTTAGAAGTGAGGCAGAGCTGGAGTGCATCATCACTTGCCTTTTGTTTAGAAAACAGCCCCAAACAGACGTCCAGGAGAAACCACCTTCAGTCAGTTTGCAAGCCATGCAGCCTGCAAACCATCTGCATGCACCTGATGGTGTTACTCATGCTGGTGGAGGTGCCCAGGCTCTGGGACCGTGTGCTAGACACTTGTGGCCCCATCCTGGGTGGCTGAAGAGCCATGTGAATGTAGGACTGCAAAGGAGGAGGCTTTCCCAAAGGCAGTGGGCTGGAGAAATCTCTGTCTGGAGCTGTGGGGTGGTTTTTTTTTTTTTTAAATGTCCCATATGGCTAAACTATGGGGAAATTATCACCACTTTAGAAGTGAGAATTTTTTTTCTTTGAGTTGTGAGTTACTTGGTAGCATGAATATGTGATTTGAAAGTGGCTTCTCTGTTGCTCCTGGGGTGTGAATAACAGGGCTTCTGGAGGAAGTGAGAAGAGAGGGGTTTTAGCTGTTTCTCTTCTCACACTCTTCCTCCCCCCTTCCAGCCAGTTAGAGTGCAGAGAGATCTGTGATGGCTTCAAGTTGTGGAATGATTTCTTAAAATGACTGCTGCTAGGGTGGGCAGAAGAGCAGGTGTGCATCAGCTAAGATGTTATGAAAATAAGCAAATAATTGGAAGGGATTATTGCAGCCACTGCTGAGGTGTTGGCAGAAGCAGCAGAATCCTGACTGCATTTGAAGCTAGCTGAGAGCCTTTCTAAATGCAGCTGAACATTGAATATGTTTCAGAGACCAACTTTTGGTAGCATATTTGTGGAGAACATGTAGTACTGAAGTCCACTGTTTGAAAGGCTCATTTCCTGTGCATCAGGGTTTATTTTTTTTTATGCCTTCCATCAAGCAGGTAAAGATGTTAGGCTTGCAGCTCAAAAAACTGTGTATGACATCACCATAGCTGCTGCTCAGGAAGGGCAGAGAGGTGTGCTGGCTTTCCAGGACAGGTTCTCTCTGTGATTAGCCAAACCTGTCAGGCATGGAGAGCAGCAGAGATGCTGGAACCTGTGCTGTGCTCCATGCTTCAAAGCCTTTGCTAAGCTGAAGACGAGTTTGTCTGTCGACAGCAAATCATAGAATCAGTCAGGGTTGGAAGGGACCACAAGGAGGTTCTCCTATGAATGTGGCTCGAGATTTGATCCTGCTAGAATCATAGAATCACAGAATGCCAGGGGCTGGAAGGATGATCTAATTCCAGACCCCCTGCCATGGGCAGGGACACCCTACCCTAGATCAGGCTGCTCACAGCCTCATCCAGCCTGGCTGCAAACACCTCCAGGGATGTGACCCCAACCACCTCCCTGGGCAACCCATTCCAGGATCTCACCACCCTCATGGTGAATAACTTCTTCCTAACGTCTAGTCTGAATCTCCCCACCTCCAGCTTTGTTCCATTCCCCCCAGTCCTATTACTACCTGGTATCCTGAAAAGTCCTTCCCCAGCTTTCTTGTAGGCCTCCTTAAGATACTGAAAGATCACAATAAGGCCACCTTGGAGCCTTCTCCTCTCCAGACTGAACAGCCCCAACTCTTTCAGTCTCTCTTCATAGCAGAGCTGCTCCAGCCCTCTGCTCATCCTCGTGGCCCTTCTCTGGACACGCTCCAGCATGTTCACATCCCTCTTGTAATAGGGGCTCCAAAACTGGACACAGTACTCCAGGTGGGGTCTCACCAGAGCAGAGTAGAGGAGGAGAATCACCTCCCTCGACCTGCTGGCCACGTTTCTCCTGATGCAGCCCAGGATCTGGTTGGCTTCCAGCACATCCAGATCATTTATGGAAGAGAACATCAGCAGCCTGTTGGGCAGCAGTAGACTTCACGTAGGACAAAGGCAGCAGAAAGCTTAATTTCAGAAGTGGTTAAGGCATGTCAGATGGTGAGCACTTGCAGACACCTTCTGTGCATGGCTGTGAAGTCCAGGGGGTGTCTGTGTCCATGGGTGGCGTGCAGGGAGTGCACATGCTCAGGGTACACCTCCCACTGCAACAGCAGCGTGAAGAGATGGGGCCTCAATATCTCTTCCTTCAGGTCACCTTTTGATTGCCTTGAAGGTCCCCTTGGAGGAGAGCAGGAGGCTGCTGATGGTGTGGCTGTAGAGCCGCCTAGCGGAGCCTGCTCTGCCTGGGAGCAGCTCGCAGCCAGGGCCCAGAGGGAATTAATTTTATCCCTCTTATTGCATGCCTCCCCTGACTACAGCTGTTTCTCAGGACTGGAAAATCCTGGCTTTCCCTCCCCTTATTTGGGTAACAGCTGAAGTGCCGACAGATATTGGACACTTGGGTCAAACTGGAGTTCCCAGAACCAAGTGGCTAAATCCTCTTTTAAGCACCGACATTAAAAGATGCCCAGAACTTATTTTAAGAGATGCTAAGCTCCCACTTGAAATCATGAGGCTCCATACTTGTTAAAGTAAGTGCATTCATGTCAGACAGAGGTCCTGCTCATTTGTTTCCTTTCTGCCCTATAAACCTCCCCCCTCCAACCCTGGCAAACTTCTTAGCATGCCAGACCATTCCAGAGGTGTGGAAAGGATTTTGAGCCTGAGACATGAAAGGCTGTGGATCCTGGGGGCTGTAAGTGCATGGAGATGCTGGTGTCCATGGCTGTAGCTTGCAGAGTGCATGCAGATGTGAGTAAAGGTGATGATCTTTGTGGAGTCCCTGGGCATCCTGATGCTCCCTCCTGCCTGGGCTTGTGTATGCCTTTGGCATTCACCTTGCACAGGCACATCCTAGTGGCTGCATTGGGTGGAGGTTGGGGGTCTTTTATGCAGACCCTAAGGACAAATGTTCAGTGCCATGTGTGGAGACATCTGGGGACAGAGTGGCTGGAGAGCAGCCAGGGAGAGAGGGACCTGGGGGTGCTGGGAGATAGCAGGCTGAACAAGTGCATTCTGGCCTGGATCAGGAATAGTGTGACCAGAATGACCAGGGCAGAACTTCTGCCCCTGTACTCAGCACTGGTCAAGTCACCACTTGAGTACTGTGTCCACTTCTGGGCCCCTCAATTTAAGAAAGATGTTGAGGTGCTTGAATGTGTCCAGAGAAGGGCAGCAAGGATGGGGACGGGGCTGGAGGACAGCCCTGTGAGGAGAGGCTGAGGATGTGCAGCCTGGAGAAGAGGAGGCTCAGGGCAGAGTTCATTGCTCTCTGCAGCTACCTGAAGGGAGGTTGTAGCCAGGTGGGGTTGGGCTCTGCTCCCAGGCACCCATTGACAGAACAAGAGGACACAGCCTCAAGCTGTGCCAGGGCAGGTTCAGGCTGGATGTTAGGAAGAAGTTCTTCCTAACATCTCCAGCAAGAGTGATTGGCATTGGAATGGGCTGCCCAGGGAGGTGTTGGAGTCCCCATCCCTGGAGGTGCTTAAGAGGAGGCTGGATGAGGTACTTAGTGCCATGGTTTAGTTAGTCAGAAGGGTTAAGTGATAGGTTGGACTCAATGATCTTAGAGGTCTTTCCCAAGCTGGTTAATTCTGTGATTCTCTCTGTAGGAAGCATCAATAGTGGGCGGTTTAAGCTGTCACAAAACACCTCTTGAGACAGTGGCATGTGGCATACCCTGTGCCCAAGGAGGACTAAAGGTTAGTTTAGATGAATGGCTGTGGCATTTGTGCTTGCACAGAGCAGCAGGTGCCTGGCTGACGCCAAGCAGGGAGCTCTTCATTGTAGGGGAGCCCACGCTCAGGCCAGCAGTGGGCTGGCCAGCCCGAGCCCTCCAGGAAACATGATCAGTCTAATTTTAACTGCGTGGGCAGCATTTGATCTGCAAGCAGCTGGTCCACAAATCCGTGGGCCTGTCAAGCCCCCCAAGTGCATTGCTAAAGCAACTCTGCTCGTTTCCACCCAAAGGCAATCTGGGCAGCCAGGCTCTGCTCCAGCTCGCCCTGGGCTCGGTGGAAATCAGAGCTGTGGCTTTGTGCTGTGTCCAAACTCCTCAGATTTTAATGGCATTTCACTGGAAAGGTGAGGCATGGCTGACTTGGGTTTTCTCAGCCAGTGTTGCATCCCCTGCCAGTACATACCTGTTCCTGTTTGAAACTGGTGGAAGAGTTTCCTGCTCGTACTCTCTCTCTCTCTCTCTCTCTGTTTCCCTCTTGGGAAAATGCTATGAGGACAGGCTGAAGGAGTTGGGGCTTTTCAGCCTGGAGAAGAGAAGGCTTCCAGGAGACCTTATAGTAGCCTTCCAGTATCTGAAGGGGGCCTACAGGAAGGCTGGGGAGGGACTGCTCACAAGGTCTTGTAATGACAGGATGAGGGGGAATGGGTTCAAATTGGTGGAGAGGAGATTTAAACTGGATGTTAGGAGGAAATTCTTCACAGTGAGGGTGGTGAGACACTGGAGCAGGTTGCCCAGGGAGGTTGTGGCTGCTCCCTCCCTGGATGTATTCAAGGCCAGGCTGGATGAGGTCTTGAGTGACCTGATCTAGTGGGAGGTGTCCCTGCCTATGGCACAGAGGGGTTGGAACTGGCTGAGCTTTGAGGTCTCTTCCAACCTAAACCATTCTATGATTCTTTCTACAGGGAAAAGCTGGTCCAATGAAAGCCAGTAGTGGTCTGAGCCTGGGCTGGTGGTGTTCTGGTTATCTACTAGACATCATGCTAATGGCTCAAGAGCATATGTAGGCAGTGATCTCAGTGGGTGCTGGGACTGACATCTTTTTGGAGCCTGAGACACAAACCTCCAGGGTAGAAGCCCCCTAGAAATAGAGCAGGGCTTGATTTTTCTGTCTAGAGTGTGACAGAGATAGCATGTCTGCTGAACTCCAGCCCCAGCTGTATTGCTTGGTTATTGGCAAGTCTCAGGGAGACAAAAATGCCTCCTCTAGTGCATGCCCAGCTGCTCTGGAAACACTTCAGCCGGCAGCATTCCGCTCCGAGAGTGGCAGTGCCTGGATTGCTGTGAGCTGCAGCTACTGCTGCTGCAACCAGAGCCTGCTGCAGCCCTGGCAGCCAGCGAGGGGCTGTCCCCTCACAGCTGTAGCCTTCAGAAGCCAGGGAATGGTGACATGAAGGCATGTGTACAGTGCTAAGCACAGGAGAGCCAAGGCTCTGCCTCTAGTTTGCTTCTCTTTAGAGAGCTGCTCAGGAAGTGCCTTGAAAATGGGATAGGGCAAGCAATCAACAGAATCCTAGAATCAGTCAGGGTTGGAAGGGACCACAAGGATCAGCCAGTTCCAACCCCCCTGCCATGTCCAGGGACACCCTACCATCCTTGCTGAGAAGGGGAGGGACTTTTGAGGCTATCAGGGAGTGACAGGACTAGGGGGAATGGAGCAAAGCTGGAGGTGGAGAGACTGGATGTGAGGAGGAAGTTGTTGAGCATGAGAGTGGTGAGAGGCTGGAATGGGTTGCTCAGGGAGGTGCTTGAGGCTCCATCCCTGGAGGTGTTTGCAGCCAGGCTGGCTGAGGCTGTGGGCAGCCTAATCTAGGGTAGGGTGTCCCTGGCCATGGCAGGAGAGTTAGAACTAGCTGATCCTTGTGGTCCCTTCCAACCCTGACTGATTCTATGATTCTAAGATTCATTATATTTCCTGGCCACTTTCTTCCCTGTAGCATCTCTATCCCTTCTCTTTTTAACCTGCCTGTGTGCCATGCTTAGCAGGAGGCTGTGGAGCCCACCTGGTGCTGTGCTGCACAGCTGAGCCTGCATCCCAGCTGAGCACCTTGGGGACTGTTTTCCTCTTCTCCCAGCTCAAGGCACTAAGTGAAGTACTGGTGGGTTAGCTGCTTGCAAAGTACCTCATTAATGAAGTGAGAGCTTCAAGGAGACAGAGCTCATCAGGACTTCACCCCTTGTACATAATCTGTAGAACTGGCATGCCCCCTGCTTGGCAGTGGAGTCCTCTCTTGCTTTGGAAACCCCAGTCTGGGTTTTCTGGGTGTGAGGGAAAGAGATGCTCATGCAAGCAGGAAGACTGAAGCCAAGCATGCTGTGGGGTTGGAGCTCCTGGTTTGTCAGGATGCTCAAGTGGCCACCCTTGATGAGCCTCCTGCAGTTAAAAGCAGAGCTCAGTGTGCCAGAAAGGGGAAGCTCCTCTCTGAAATTTAAAAAAAAAAAACAACAAACCCAAACATATCCCTGTCTCTCTTCCTCACTCCTGCTACCTGACAACACCATTAGTATGCTAGAAATGAAAGTGTTACTCACCTCTCTAAGCCATCAGCTGGGTTTGGGGTGCTCTTGGTGCCAGCAGCTGGAGTCAGTGATGAGCCCTGAAGTGGCAAGTCTCTCCACCAGCTTCCCTCTGAGGACTGAGGGCTGCCTGGGCTGGTGGGTTACATTTCTGATGTTCAGATCCCTGCTCATGAGTGATGGCATGGCGGGAATGTCAGCTGTATGGGAATAAACTGCAGTAATTTATTCTCCCCAGCCTGCTGGGAGGTCAGCAGAGCAGCACCATTAGCTGGGGCGAAACAGGTTCACTGTTGTGAGATGCAGCAGTGGCCAGGTCCATAGCAGCTTACAATTTATGGTGCTGGTGGCCCTGAGGGCTGGAAAGCTGCCAGCTCAGGTCGATTGTGACTCTCTACGTTGAAAGAGAGCCAAGGAAGAGAAGTGTAGCAGAACCTCATTAGAAGCAGGACTCTTATACAGACCTGGAATGTAAAGAATTTCCTATTCACTTGGGATATAAAGAAAACCTGAGCTTCTCTCCTCTCTCTCAATGCTGAGGAATGCAGGGAGACAGCTTGGGTTCAGTGGAGCCAGCCTACATCTTGGGCACTTGAATGGCTTCACATCAGCATCCTCCAGACCTGGTAGAAGAGCTGTGTAAAGCTGCTGGGAGCTGAACTGATGTTGGCAGAATCATAAAATCATAGAATTGTAGAATGGTTTAGGTTGGAAGAGACCTCAGAGCTCAGCCAGTTCCAACCCCCCTGTGCCATAGGCAGGGAGACCTCCCACTAGATCAGGTCACTCAAAGCCGCATCCAGCCTGGCCTTGAACACCTCCAGGGAGGGAACAGCCACAACCTCCCTGGGCAACCTGTGCCAGTGTCTCACCACCCTCACTGTGAAGAACTTCCTCCTAACATCCAGTTTAAATCTCCCCTCTGCCAGTTTGAACCCATTCCCCCTCGTCCTGTCATTACAAGACCTTGTGAATAGTCCCTCCCCAGCCCTCCTGTAGGTCCCCTTCAGATACTGGAAGGCTACTGTAAGGTCTCCTTGAAGCACAGTGCCAGCAGAAGCACAGTGCCATTGTTCCCTTCCCAGCAAGGTGCATTATTCAGTTTGGTGCTGTGTAGGGGAGGAGCTGGAGCGGGGGCATTGCTGAAGTTCAGGGTTGTGTCTGTGCCCAGCTGAAATGCAAATCCCTGTGCTGCAAAACACTGCTTAACAGAGCCTTTGGAGGGGCTGCTTTAAGTGGATGCAGGAAAACTAGGAGGGGGAGAGATGCCTGAGAAAGGTGCCAATCCCTCTGAAAAATGTCTGTAAAGAAGCTGACTCTTGGCTTCTTCCTTGGCAGTGCCTTCCATAGTGGAAAGCTGAAGATGTGTTAGACCATCCAGACTCAGCACTGTCAGCCTCCACCAGTCTTGTGACCAGAAAACCAACTGCCTTTCCCAGCACTCTCAGGTATGCTGGACCAGCACCTTTTGTTCTGCAGGTCTTCCCTAGAGTCCCTGTTTGAAAATAAGGCTTGCAGTTGGCTTTCCTGCAAGAACAAGCTCCTGGATTTTCCCAGTTGCCTGCCTGCATGGTTCATGCTGAGTCCCAGAAGCTGTGTGAAGAGGTAGAAATTTGGCTAAAGCATCTCTCCTGGCACTGTGTCATTTTTGGGTGTCGCTGCAAGTTTTATCAAAGCCACCTGGCCCCAAGGGTGGGTGAGTCCTGCCTTCCAGCATGGACCAGAGAGAGGGGATGCTCTGGGAGCTGCACCTGCTTCCTTTGCCTGTCTTTTGCCTCTCTGGTTCTCATCTGTGCTTGAAGACCGCTGAGGAAGGGAGCTTGAAGTGCAGTGCTGCTCTCTCCCTGCTGTGGACAAGCAGCTCTGCCCCAGGTCAGTGGGATTTACTTGGATCCCCCAGCCAGACAATCCAGCCTGAGGAATTTAAACTATTGCTCACCTCCTGACGGTGTAATTATCAGATGAACTCCTGACACCGGCTCCAACACAGGAGTGGTGGGAAGAGAGTGGCTATTCCAGCTATCCCAAACCCTTCCCAAAAGGGAAAAGCAGCTGGTGCAAAGGCCACAAATGCTGAGGCCCTTCTTCCTGAAGTGCTTTGTCAGGAGCCTCTGAAGTGACATTTCAGCGTATACCACATTGAACTCCGAGACAGGTGAGCAGTGATTTAGTGGTTAGCATCTGTATTTTTCAAAGAGGGATTGCTGGATGGAGGGGTGCAGGCAACAAATGCTCTGGGTGTGGAAGGGAATGGACTTGTCCTGTTAAAAAGCCCAAGTCACTGGCGAGTTGGTCCCTAGGCTAGCTTCAAGAGTAAGGATTGAATTATTACTTATGGTTGGAATATTTTCCACTGTAGCTTGAACCTCTGCCAGTCTGGGCTAGAGGAGCTCAGCTCTAGCCAGTTTGAGGAGTGGTGAACATTGTTGGATGTTCTTGATAGAGTCATAGAATGTCAGGGGCTGGGAGGATCATCCAGTTCCAACCCCCCTGCCATGGGCAGGGACACCTCAACACTAGATCAGGCTGTCCAGAGCCTCATCCAGCCTGGCTGCAAACACCTCCAGGGATGAGGCTTCCACTGCCTCCCTGGGCAACCCCTTCCAGGCTCTCATCACCCTCATGGTGAAGAACTTCTTCCTAACATCCAGTCTGAATCTACCCATTTCTAGCTTTGTTCCATCCCCCCTCAGTCCTATCACTACCTGACATCCTAAAAAGTCCCTCCCCATCTTTCTTGTAGGCCCCCTTAAGATACTGAAAGGCCACAATAAGGTCACCTTGGAGCCTTCTCCTCTCCAGACTGAACAGCTCCAACTCCCTCAGTCTCTCCTCATAGCAGAGCTGAGATTTCCAGAGAGGGTTGTTTTATCCTGGACTTTCCCTACACAACTTACTTGCTAGAGCAGAAAAGATTGCACTCACCATGAGCTCACAGACTCACACAGAAACACAAACATGCAGGTTGGCAAAGTCCCTCAGCATCCCCAAGTCCAACCTAGGACCCTTCTAAACAAGATTCACCTTAAACCATAGCCCCAAGCACCACATCCAAACCAGCCTTAAACACATCCAGAGTGGGTGTCTCATTCCAGTGCCTGACAACTCTCTCCCTGAAAAACTTTTTCCTAATGTCCAATCTAAACCTCCCCAGCCTCAGCTTGAGGCCATTCCCTCTTGTTCTGTCTCCAGTTACCTGTGAGAAGAGCCCAGCAGCAGCCTCTCCACAACTTCCCTTCAGGTAGCTGTTGACAGCAATGAGGTCTTGCCTCAGCCTCCTCTTCTTCACACTAACCATCCCCAGCTCCCTCAGTCACTCCTCATCAGATTTTTTTTTCTCTAGACCCTGATTCCATTTTCCACCAAATCAGTGTTTCTTACAATTGGTATTTTCTTTTTTGGTGCTCAAGAGGCAGAGTCAGTTTATTGAGGTGGACAGAAGGGCTAAAAGCAGAGACTTCTCCTTTGGACGTGCCTCAGCCAGAGACCTTTGGAACAAATGCAGTGTGTGCTTCGCCTGCACTCTGCTTGCACTACCCAGCCTTGCTGTTTTTAGCTCTGGCAGAAGTTCCTTCTGCATATCCAGAATGCCATCCCCCAACAGCTGCAGCTCTCCTGGTGGCCACACAAGCACCTCTGCTCCCCAAGTTTGCAGGCTCCAATGCCCGTAAGGACTGAATGGACAACTAAAAATTGCATTGCCTGAGCTCTGCCAGAAATGTTCTGCCTCCTGTGTACAGCACAGCTCCCTTTGGCAGGGCTCGGTGGCTGGCATGGTAGGAAGAGGCACTGTGTCTGCTGTGAAACCTGCTCTATGCCTGCATGGCAGGCTGGAGTGCTTAAGCCAGCATAAACAACTGTCTGGAAGTAGAGTGGGAATGGTTCTCACTCAAAGCAGGGCTGGGTGATAGGTTGGACTGGATGAGCTTGGAGGTCTCTTCCAACCTGGCTTGTTCTGTTCTATTCTATTCTGCTCTATTCTGTTCCATTCTAATTCTATTCTGTTCTAATTCTGTTCTGTTCTGTTCTGTTCTGTTCT
>VWZI01021471.1:1270526-1290673 GCA_013396835.1 Psilopogon haemacephalus
GTGAGGGAGTTTTTTTTTGGGTTTGTTTTTTTTTTTTTTTTTTTTTTTTTTTTTTTTCTCCAGAGGATCTGAAGATATTCAACTAGACATGGAAGTAGACTACGCATCGAAGCATGACAAACTTCTTTAGTCTCTGTGCTCTGTGATATCAGATCAGTCAACCACCTGGCTTGGGAAAATGGAATAATCTCACTCACCAAAGTGTGTGGATCCCTTTGGGAACTGCAGCTAGCTGCTGAGCTCTCTGAACCTTCCCTTTCTGATGCAGAACACCTGTCGCTGGATGCAGTAATTCAGGAGACCCTGAGCCGATGGCTTTCATGCAGAAACTGCTTTATTCACCTCTCAGGTGCCTTCTAAACCTCTTCCACCACTGATCATGCCCCCATACTGGGGCATAGAATCATAGAATGGTTTAGGTTAGAAGGGATCTCAAGGATCATCCAGTTCCAACCCCTCTGTGCCATAGGCAGGGACACCTCCCACTAGAACAGGTTAGCTAAAGCTGACACTGGGACGTGGGCAACTTTGAATGAGAAGGATTCACCAGAACCTGCTTTCCCACCAGACATTGGAAGCTGTACCCCAAGGAGGAAGTTCTTCACCAGGAGAGTGGTGAGAGCCTGGAATGGGTTGCCCAGGGAGGTGGTTGGGGCCACATCCCTGGAGGTGCTTAAGGCCAGGCTGTGGGCATCCTGACCTAGGGTAGGTTATCCCTGGGCATGGCAGAGGAGTTGGAGGTAGATGATCCTTGTGGTCCCTTCCAACCCTGACAGATTCTATGATTCCATGAGTGGGCATGGGGTGGTGGGCACGGGACTTGGCCAGTCTGCAGGATGTCTGTTTTTGCTGCAGAAATGGCACCTTGTGCCATTGGGTGATGTTGGGTAAATGGTGGAGGTTTGCAGGAAGTGAAGGACTCATTTCATTGCCTAGAACAGGATTTGCTTTCTTTCCAGTTGGGAAGAAAGTCACATTTCAAATCAAAAGTCATGTTTCAAATCAAAGACCACATTCTGTGCTCCACAACCTCCCTGGAGGTGTTCAGGACCAGGTTGGATGAGGCCTTGAGCAACCTGTTCTAGTGGGAGGTGTCCCTGCCTATGGCACAGGGGGGTTGGAACTGGATGATCTTTGAGGTCACTTCCAACCTAAAATCATTTGATGATTCTATTCTATGATTCCATGACCCTTACAGGTTTGGAAGTTCATGTTTCAGTAGATGGTGCAGGCATAGCAAGAGAGCCCAGCAGGACTGCCTTAGACAACCAGCAAACAGAGATCCTGCAAGCAACTGCCTTCTGCATTAAATAAGTCTGGAACAGTGGGGTACACATAAGCTCTAAAGAATCCGGTAAGGAAGAGCAAAATCTGTGAACCTGTATTATGAAGGGACTAACAGGCACCATCTGAAGGGTGCCTGGCACCACACTGCTTTGACTACCAGCAAAGAAGAGTCCCTGGTGTGGTCAGCAGAGACCTCGGCGGGATCCAAGCCTTGTTTTTAAATCTATCCCTTCCAGTTCCAGTGTTTGAAGTAGGCGTAGCAGCAGCAGCATATGGTGAGCAGGGTGCTGGGAACGGGGCCCAGGCTGTGTGCCATGTTCAGGTGATCTCATTTCAGTGCTGAGCAGTCTGTTGGTCTCCACAGCCAGGCTGCAGGTTTGGGAGCAGGTGCGGCGCTGAGCGGATTGCGCTGGAGCGATGCCTGCCTCGGGGACCAGCCTCACTGCTCTCCAGGTAAACCAAAGCAAGTCAGGATCAGAGGCTGACACATAGTGCTGAAGATGAGTTTTGACAGGCAGCCTCCAGACTTACTTGCAGTTACTTGCAGGATCTCTGTTTGCTGGTTGTCTAAGGCAGTCCTGCTGGGCTCTCTTGCTGTGTCTGCACCATCTACAGAAAATGAACTTCCAAACCCATAAGGGTCATGGAATCATGGAATAGAATCATAGAATGGTTTTAGGTTGGAAGGGACCTCAAAGATTATCTAGTTCCAACTCCCCTGTGCCATAGGTAGGGGTACCTCCTGCTAGAACAGGTTGATCAAGGCCTCATCCAACCTGATCCTGAACACCATCAGGGAGGTTGTGGAGTGCAGAATGTGGTCTTCAATCACATTCTGTGATTCTGTGCTCCACAACCTCCCTGGGCAACCTGTGCCAGTGTCTCACCACCCTCACTGTGAAGAACTTCTTCCAAACATCCAGTTTAATTCTCCCTTCTGCCAGTTTAAACCCATTCTTCCTCATCCTGTCATTACAAGACCTTGTGAATAGTCCTTCCCCAGCCCTCCTCTAGCCTCCTTCAGATACTGGAAGGCCACTCCAAGGTCTCCTGGCAGCCTTCTCTTCTCCAGGCTGCAGAGCCCCAACTCTCTCAGCCTGTCCTCATAGCAGAGCTGCTGCAGCCCTCTGAGCATCTTGGTGCCCTCCTCTGGACTGGCTCCAGCAGTTCCATCTCCTTCTTGTGTTGGGGGAGTCCAGAATTGTACACAGATGAAGTGGACAGGAAACTAATTTCTGTTGCTTTCAGCTCTGGTTGGGTTTATTGGAGGGGAAAAAAAAAATCCCTCAAATTAATTAAGTTACTTTTGCCTTGCATATCTGCCCAAACATACCAGGCTCAGCAGCTCCACATCACATCTGCTCACCACTGCCTCCCCCTCGGACAGCTGGCAGCTAGAGTGGCCTCCACTGGGAGATTTTGATTTTTCAGGGAAAATTCAGCTCCCAGTGGACTGGAACAGAGGAAAAAAAAAATCCTCTGGGTGGAGAGATGAGGAGCTGGAGCTGGCACCAAGCTTGCCAGTGGCTAAGCTGTGCTATGGCAGAAGGCAGGCACTGGTGGCTGTGCACACCCGCACGGCTCCTCCGGGGCCAGCTCTGCCAGCAGCACTTTCCTGTTGAAGTTTTAATTGGGTAAATTGATGACTACACTTCAGAAAACGCAGTGAATCTTGTTAGGAGATAGCCCAGATCATCTCAAGAGGTCCACTTGACATCCTCCACCGTTCAGCCCTTCTGCATGTTCCAAAAGCCTTCTTAATGCTTCAACCAGCAGTTAGTTGGCTCTGAGCTTTTCCGAGGGCACAAGCAGCAGTTGCTATTTCTTAGCAGCAGATGTGCTCTGACTCTTGATTATATTAAACTGTCCATAATTTGTCTTTGTTCCTAATTAGGTTTTGTTCATAACTTGCTGTTGCTGTTCTCAGCTGCTTTTTGTACAGCTGCTGCAGATCCCTTCCATGCAAAGAAACAAAACCATCCTGGCAGTGTTTTAACACTAACCCTGCACAGCCTCTTTAGCACTGCTTGGGTGCTCCTAGCATCTTACTACGCCATGTATTTTACATTTGGAAAGAGGAATGGGCTCAAAGCTGTGTAAGCAAAAACTAATGAAGTCTGTGAATTGATTAGTCAGCAATGAACCAAACCCACTCTAATTTTCCCTTGGAATATTTGACTTTTTCCTGAATTCAGTGCATAAAGACAGAATGATCTGGCTCACAGGATTGTTGCAAGGGGTTTCCTTGCACAATGCCCTCACTGTCTCCATGCCTGCTCTGTTCACATGATGGGGATGGGAAGAAAGAAACTTTTTGTTCTGGTTCCTCAAAGGCTTCCAGCATGCCTTTTTTTCCCCTTTTAATCTTTAATTTAAATGTAGTGTCAGAGCTGGGCTTTCCAGTAATTATCTCCCTGCATTTGATGAACTTTCAGTCAACTCAGATTTTGCTTTTGGATCCAATGCTAGTTCGGTGGCCAATGTTTAGAGGCATCTCAGCTCCATCTCTAATTGGAAGCCAGCAATGGGTCGCAGGACTTCAGTCCCTGCACCCAGCAATGTGGTGTGGTGTGTGGGTTTGTGTGCATGCCAAAGCACAGCCCAGGGCTGAGCTGCTTTGAGCTAATAAAGAACACTTCGAGCCATGCTTATACCCTCATTTACCTTAGGTTTTGGGGCTTCTGCCCAACAAGTGTGGGGTCTGACCCTGGCTGGCTGGAGGTTCTGCAGTGCTCCACGGCTGTGGAGAATGTGGCCTCAGGATCACATTTACGGTCACTAACCCAGACGGTGGCATTCAGAGCTGCTGGAGTGTGACATTTTCCACAGCTCCTCCCTGCTCCAGCCTCAGACAAAGAGCTGGAGGCAGACGGCGCCTGCAGGAATAGCCCCGTGGAGAGCCAGTGTCAGGAGGAAGCCTTGGCTGGCTTAGACAGAGATTTGGTGTGGGGTGGAATGGCTGATTCCAAGTCCCAGGCAGTGGAGAGCCAGTGTCAGGAGGAAGCCTTGGCTGGCTTAGACAGAGATTTGGTATGGGATGGAATGGCTGATAACAAGTCCCAGGCAGATCTCTAAGTCTGCTCTGTAGCCAGGGCAGGAGTGTGTGGTGCATTTGGGGTAAGGCAGAACCTGAGCTGCTTGCACGGTCAGAAGGATCTGTGAATGGGGAGTTGGGAGCAGCAAGACCCCTAAAGCCACCTGAAAGAATGTGTGCTGGACAGACTCACACCATGCTGACAGTCTCCCTAGGCTGACTGAGACAACTGTTCTGTACAAATAACCCAGTATTAGGCCCGGATGACTTCCAAGAGATTACCTACTAATTGTCCTCCCAAAGGTTTATCCTGTGGGTGTGGTGAGGTCCTGCTGACCTTTACTTTGGAGCTCCTCCAAAGAGAATGAATGTGCAGTGCAGCCACCCGGGGAAGATGTCAAGTGCCTGTCCTGCAGCAAAGCCACAGTCAGATACATTCTGAGAGCAGCCCATGCTCTTGGGCTCCTTGCTGTAAGACCTAACCAAGTCTTACACAGGGGACCTTGATGTCCCTTGCTGACAGGCACCAGGTGGCCTCCTGTTCCTGCAAGTCTCTTGCTTCTTCAGGCATGGCTGCAGCACGTGTGTGGATTTCCCTCCTGTGCAAATGAAATATGAAATGATTCCTGTGCCCTTTCATCTCTGTAAAAACATCCTCTGTAGATGTGAGCATAAAATCATGGAATCACCAGGCTGGGAAACACCTTAAGGTCATTGAGTCCAGTCGTAACCTAGCACCTGCCTGTACACAGCTGTTAGACCTCTCTCTTGCTCAGGCAGAAGTTTTTCCTCTGAAAGCCTGGATAGTAGCCAGAGTGGACTGAGTTAATCACACGTGGATGTTTCCATGCTGTTATTATTCCAAGGCTCATAATTTGTATCCCTGTTTTCTTGCAAAATCTTCTCGAGCCTCTTCTTGGGTCTGGGCTCCTGTGAGCATTCATCTTGGCTCTGTTCTGCTCCACTAAACTGAGTTTGTTGCCTGGCATTTCAGAGTGAATGCCCTTCCCCAAACCCTGGGCTGTTGGGCATTCACTTCTGCAGACAAGGAGAGCTCCTTTAGCCATGGAATCTCTCCAAGAGTCAACAGGAATGGGTAAGGGCTGCAGGGTGATCGTTGCTGTGGAGTTTCTGCAGAATCACTTAAAAGGGGAGGGGAAGGCAGCAGGGTAGTTTTGTTGAGGAAAAGTCCAGAAGAATAAGACAATTGTCTCCAGAGACAAATGAGAAAGTGAAGACTGCTCTGGGATCTCCTTTCTTGTTTCAGTCCACACAAACCCTCTTGAAGGTTGTTCTTGCCTGCCTTTACTTCTCGTGTGTAAGAACACAGTGGCTGCATTTGATTAGCAAAACAACCCCACAAACCCCATCCCCCTAAACCCTATCAATCTAATGTGGGGTTCCATGGTTTTGCCTGGCCAGGCACTTGAGGAAATGATGGACTCTGACCAGGCTACAGTCAGAAGGTGATATTAGTAGTGATGATGCTTGCAAATCCTGAAATGGCTTCCAGGTAGAAATTCAAGCATGAGATCCTCTGGCACAACGGTACCATCCTAACGATTCTAAAATCATTAGGAATGATTTTGTTGCCTGTTAATAGACAAACCTGTTGGCCTGTACTGAGGATAAGAGATGTGAATGTGCTGGTAGATGAAGTTGTGGCCTGGGAGTTAGTGGAGGCTGTGCAGCACCTGTGGCAGAAGTGGATGCCTGGGACATCGGAGCCTCTGAGCTGCCTGTTCTGGCTTCGTGGAGGTAAGCACAGCAAAAATCTCCAGCCTCAAATGGGAGCTGGCAAGGGGCTGTAAGTGATTCTCTTTAGAGGGACCTCAAACTTGGAGAGCTGCTCTGACTCCAGTAGCCATTCTTGGTGGGAAGAACTAATTCACGTAGCTGTTACATGAATTACCAAGTCTTCCTCACTAGCTATGGGGGGTAAAATGAATTCTTCACAGAGAACAGCTCCTCACAGGTGCCAATTCCATCACATTATGTAAATAGTCTGTGACTAACAGAGGAGCCTGTGAGATGAAATAAAAGACATCAGGCAGTGCATTTGCATTGAAACCAAGCTACGTGCCAAAGGAACCTTGTTTAAAGCTGAGTGATAGCAGACAAGTTAATTCTAAGGTTGCCATTGTGGAACATTTGAAAGTGTCTTATTAGCATAGAATGGCAAGGGAAGGGCAGTGCTGCTTTGTGCTGATGGAGTCTAAGAGGTTCCACTGAGTGCATCTCTCTCTGTGTCACCCTTCATTGGGAGGTCACTCAAAGGTTGGCTGTAGAGATTTGCTCTCCTCTCAGAATGCTGTTCAGAACAGCGCAGAAGAAAAACAAACCTTCATATGATGAAGCAAACCTCAGGTGCACCTAACAGCTTGGCTCATCATTTGTCTGCTTTGATGGGCCTGGGGGAGGTGGAGTGTTGGGATAAAAAAAGGGGAGAAGGTGAGTCTGTCAGTGTAAAGAATGGTTTTTCTCTTGAAAGCCAAACCCTGGTATTTCCATTAATTAACATCTAGAACTGCAAGTAAGAAGGTGGACAGGTTCTGTTGGCCTCATTGCACCTTGTCACACAGCCCTCACCCCACACAGTCTGTGCATGGGGAGCAGGAGGAGGAAGCTGGAAAAGGAGGTGCAGGGCTTGGAGGATTTGCTGCAGGTAAACCACAGTAGTTGGTGAGTCTCAAGATCATGTAGTAGCTAGAAGACCTCTCTGCCAGTGGTATGGTGTTTTCATCTTCTTTCTACTTTTACTCTGCCCCACAAGCCTGGGCAAAGTGCTGCAAATGTTTTGGAATGCCACTGGTGCCTACAGGAGTGCAAAGGTTTAGATGCATTTGCAGCAGCGTGATGGGGACACAGTGTGACAACTGGTGTGGGGGGTTCTTCTTTGGGTTTGGTTTGCTTGACATCAAAGGACCCCAAGTGGTGGGAACTTCTGTGTCAGTTCTGTGAAACTGGCATCTCTTCTGATGGGTCGTCAGCATCTGCTAGCCTGAAGATGTGCATCTTCTGATCAGGTAGTGGAGAACTGAGCCTGTGCTGCTGCTGCAGTGTGTAAGCTTCAGTGGGGTGGCAACCTGAACGTCTGTCTTCTAGCCAGCCACTCTTCTTCCAAAGCAGCCATCTGGGAGACAGCTACTCGTTAAAATTTAGCTGAGACTGGCCAGGGGCTCAAATGTTATTGAGGTCAAAAAGACAGAAGCATAATGGTGTAAAGTTTGTTTCTGTGGAATGAAGTCTAGACCCGAGATGTCTTTGCAGAGGCTTGCTAAAGAACCATGGCATCAAATGACCTTTCCTTATGGAATGCTCTCCATTCCTTACATGGCCACCTGTCTGGAAGGTTGTAGTTACCTGCCTGCCATGATTTCTATTTCTGGGTGTGATTTATCCCCCCTGATAAATTTGCTCTGCTGTTTGTCTGAATTTTACCTCTTGCTGTCGCAGTGCAATGTGAACTTACAGCAGGGTGATATATTCTTGCTTTGCAACTGGTGCAGCTGTGATGTAGCTTCAAAAAAATGGAATGTAAAAAGCAGAAGCTGGCTATCGTTTGCCCTGGGCCCCTGATTTGGGTTGGATAAAATAAAAGCATCTTGTCTCCAAGGCTAGAATCTGTCCCAGTAATATGTGTCACTTAAATCCCAGCGGCTTTTATCAGATGTGCAGGCAAATGTGGTATGAATATTTTGGCTTAAACAAGAAAAATGGAAAGTGTCTTTCTCCTCCTTAAACCCTGATGAATTAAAACACAGTAGTAGATGTTGATTTGGAAATTAATGTGCAGCAACAGGGCTGCAATGCAGCACTCGGAGGAGTTCTCCCAGTATTTGTGCTACAGAGAGAATTTCCTGAGCTGCTGAAAGGAAGCTTCCACTCTGACAAAGTGCAGAGATTGTGATAGGTCCAAGCAAAGCAGTATTCTACACACCTGGGTAATAGCTGAGTACAAATCATAAAGTACCACAGGCAGAAGTCACTCTGCCCTCGAGGCATAAATTCAGGCGAAGTCTGTTTTATGATTCTGTCCTTCACCAACTGAATGTAATCACCATGAGCCCTGAGAAGGTTCTCTGGCTGCTTTTAAGTCCTTCTCTCTTCTGGAAACAACAAATATCCAATTTCCCCCTGATCTTTGTTTATCTAATAAGTGAACACATGAAATGCTAAACCACCTTCCAGGACTGCTTGTATGAGCTCTGCCCTATCAAGATTGGAGGCAGTAAAAATTACCAGCTGGGCAATGTAGCAGATTCATACAGGGTAATATTTATTTCTCAGCAGACAGGGAGGAACCAAAATATTTACACAAGACACAGCTATGGCAGTGCTTCTGTCCATGTACATCACTGCAGTCGATAACCAATTGAGCTGGCAGTTCAACAGGAGCATTGTCACAATGAATGCCATTTCCCAAGTTATCTCTATTTACAGTTCAACCAACCAACCATCACATACAAATACACCTAAGGATATATTCATTTACAGGGATGTTTATGAGTTTATTGATCTGGTCTGCATGGCTGAACCACTTGAACAAAGCTCTCCTGCAGGGTTTTTTTTGAAGCAAACATCACCGCCAAGGCTTTGTTGGCCCATTTGGAGTAGCTTTCTGGAGGTCAGGCTCCCTCTTTAAGCCTTTTGTGATTAATTCCACGTCTCAGCTCCTCCGGGAAGCTCACAGCCCTCAGCTGGTTGCATCCAGTAACAACAGTCTGGTGAGCAGGGCTGGCGTAGTTTTGTCTGCTTGTTACACCAGTAAGGGGAAATGAAGTTGGCAGCATCACCTAGCATGGGCAGCGTTTGCCAGCTGAGCAGTCTTTAATGCTTGCGGGTTACAGTCACACACATCAGCAGCACACACACCACCTTGAAGTCCAGAATGCTGATGATGTATTAAAACTCATCTTTCTACCTTTTATCATCAAAGCCCATTCAGTCCTGTTGGCTGGTCCAGAAGTCAGATATCAGGCTGCACATAAAGCCAGTGACTAGGAATTGCTGTTAGTGGAGATAATTAGTACTAAGATACTCTCAATAGTCCAGTGCCTTTCTTAGGTATTTACCCACCTCCTGGTCTTTTTTTTCTGGTGCACAGAGTAGGTGTTTAAGTGATTGCTCTATTCACAAGGTCTTGTAAGGACAGGATGAGGGGTAATGGGTTTAAACTAGGGGAGGGGTAATTTAAACAGGATATTAGGAGGAAGTTCTTCACAGTGAGGGTGGTGAGACACTGGAATGGGTTGCCCAAGGAGGTTGTGGCTGCTCCCTCCCTGGAGGTGTTCAAGGCCAGGCTGGATGAGGCCTTGAGCAACCTGTTCTAGTGGGAGGTGTCCCTGCCTATGGCACAGGGGGGTTGGAACTGGCTGATCTTTGAGGTCTCTTCCAACCTAAACCATTCTATGATTCTTTGATTTGTGAGCTGTACTTCACACAGGTGATGTTAGATCTAATGAGAAAAAAAAAAGAAATCTAAATGATGCTGAAAGGACTCAATTCCTGTCACTCAAATACTTGCTTAGCCATGTCATTAATGCTCCTATCCTTGCTCTTATGAGTGGTGCTGCCCTCATGACTTCAATGGGATCAGGCAGCAGTAGAAGTCGAGGAGGTCTTTTTTGCTGGGTGTGTATCAGGAAGCACTTAACCCAACACACCTGCAACAGCTTGGGAGGTTCTTCTCACAGAGCTCCTCTGCTGGTTAGAGTGATCCAGGCAGTTTGCACTGAGGCTGCAGCAACAGGACAAGGGAACCGAGGGAATCCTTTAAGAGCTGTATGCATGCAGAAAATGATGGTCCCTACCCAAGAGAATTTTACAGCCTTCAGGTAAGGCTCATCATAGCTGAATCATCAAGGAGCTGATTGAATGTTGGTTTTTGTTGCTTAAGTAGGGCATTGGTCAACTGCTGAAGTTAGGGAATAAATTACTGGGAGTTTTATGTACAAGGGTGATATTTAGGACTGAAAAAGAGAAGAGGCTGTAGCAATACAGGTATTTAATTCTATTTACCTAGAACAAGAGCATGGTGACTTGTAGGACTTGTGTTCTAGGTGTGGTATTTAAACAGCCTGACATGAACTGGTTGGTTTTGTTGCACTGCAGCATGGCTGAAGAATAGGTCTGGCTATTTTTTCACAACCAAACTGGAAGGTGTACTTCAAAATGGTTTACTTTGAATAAAGTTGTGTCCAGCATCACACCTTTAGGCTCCTATGCACTATGTAACAAAAGACATCAATTTCAAACACAGGCCAGCAGAAGTGACCACATCTGCCTCATGTGTGGCCACTTGCCAGGGCAGAAATCTGGGTTAAGATCTTTTTCACATGAAAACATAACCTGGTTTTCTACTCAAAGAGGAATCTACAGACTGGGTAAGCAGCTAAAGAAAATTTGCTCTGAATTGATGGTGTATTTGTTTGGTAATGGAGTTTCTGGAAGGTGTGTTTTAAAAGGCCAGTGATGATTCTACCAGGGAGAGCAGTGATGTGAACTGGTAGTTTGCAGTAGAGCTCAAGGCTTTTAGGAGAAATTTAATCTTGAACAGCGTCAGTGTGAGTGGATTTTGCAGTGCATCAAATGGGGCCTGGATTAGTGCTCAAATTAATAATTAATAAGTAATAAAAAGACATTTAAATTCTGGCCTTTGCCCCTGTAGTTTCTAGGCTAAACCAAAGCAAACTGCATGCTGAGACTGAAAGGAAGATAGTGGAGGCTCAGGATCCCTAAAAGGTCCTTCCTTGCAGTGTGAACTGCCCATAAGTTGTTATGCAGATGAGAGTGAGGTGGGAACAGTGTGGGACTGGGAAATGGCAAGGCCAGCAGACAGCATGTGGTGAGGCTGATGGAGTAAAGCATGCTCTAAATATTCCTGCTTTGCTTGGGTGAGGCCAGGATGGACAACTGAATCAGTGGCTGACACAGAGACAGTTTTATTTGTGCTGAGCCACTTGGGAATCGTGGGCTAAAAGAGGTGTTAATACTGGGTATAATTCATTACTATTGATCTTTAAGACTCTTGAAAGGTGTTTATTAGCAGTAATGCTATCGTAAAGTACCTGTTAACAGTATACCTATGGGAGAATAATCCTATTTTTGCAGAGCTAAATGGCAAAGACTTCCTTTAAACTCAGCAGTAACATGATCAGGACACACAGAAAGAGGCCATCTGCAACGGAACAAAGTTTTGGAAACTGCTGTTGGATTATTTCAGATAGCCACAGATATCTGCAATAGAACAAAGTTTTGGAAACTGCTGTTGGATTATTTCAGATATCCACAGATATCTGCAATAGAACAAAGTTTTGGAAACTGCTGCTGGATTATTTTAGATATCCACAGATATCTGCAATAGAACAAAGTTTTGGAAACTGCTGTTGGATTATTTCAGATATCCACAGATATCTGCAATAGAACAAAGTTTTGGAAACTGCTGTTGGATTATTTCAGATATCCACAGATACCTGCAATAGAACAAAGTTTTGGAAACGGCAGTTGGATTATTTCAGATATCCACAGGGGGGCTAGTTAATTTCAGAGATGCCTTAGATGCATCAGTTTGCAGATTTGAAAGGGCAATGTTTTCATATTCCTCTTGTGATGCTGAGCATCTGCAGTGGTGAACTAATACCACCAAATCCTTCTGGAAATTCTTGTTAAGGTATCCATAGAAGATGGGATTGATACACGTAGAGATCATGGCCACGAGGTGGCATATGGTAAATGCTAGGTTGTGATTACAGCTCATGAGTGCTTCGTAGTTCCAGTCAAAAACAACATTGAATATATTGAGAGGCAACCAGCAAGCTGCAAAGGTCACCACAATGGATATCAGCATCATGTTAATCCTTTTGTTTTCGCTCAGTCTGCTCTCGTTCTCCCTCATCCTGTCTATTTTACAGTGTCTCCTCCGGAGACATACAAAGATCTTGAGATAGCAGATAAAAATAAAGCCCAGTGGGAAGCAGTACTGGAAAAGCAGCAGGGCAGTGGTAAAAGTGAGCCGTGCCGTGACAGATGGCCACGCTTCGATGCAAGCGACCTTGTTCTTGTAGAAATCACTATGGGAAGACAAATGTTTGAAGGGTTCATCGGTTAACTGGTGAAATAGCAGGAAAGGGATGGAGATGGCGAGGGAAAAGCCCCAGATGAAAAGGATTCCCCAGTAAGCGTGGGAAATGTTAGGCTTCCAGCCACGTGGGTTCACGATTAACTGGTATCTCTCAACAGCAATCAGCACAAGGGAGAAGATGGAGACCGTGACAGAGATGCTTTGTATGAAAGAAGTGATTTTACACATGGCTTCCCCAAATATCCAGTAGTCCATTAAGGTGTATGCAATTGTGACAGGGATGCACATGACACAGATCAAGATATCTGACAAAGAGAGGTTGGCAATCAAAACGTTGGTGACGTTTTGAGCTTCTTTCCTCCTCTTTATGATAACCATCAGGCAAAGATTCCCCAAAAGCCCCACTACTGTAACCAGTGTGTAGGCTGTGATGAGCAGGAATTCTGCAAGGAAGGACAGCTGGCATGTATCAAAGTTCAGAAACTGTGAGTAGCTAATGTTAGAGACAGTTTGATTAGAGAGAATCTCACTGGGATGCTGAATGGCTTTGTCCATCATGAGGCATCTCCCAACCTATGGACAAAACCCAGTGTTATTTAGAATCAACTTTAGAATGAGCTTTCCAAGACAATGATTCCTGTGAGCCTGTTACTGTAGTTGGTGCCCAGTTTTGGGCAAAGCTGATTTAATTGATTAGAGAGCTGGAAAAGCCAGAGATTGAGTATTAGTGGGTTTGTGTCTATGTGGCTGGAGGCTGATGCTGCCTTTCCAAGGTTCTGCACCGACAGAGTTACAGACCTGGTTGGGATGTGTCAGACACAGCAGTGATAGCTCTGATTAAACTGGTCTGCACATTTCCATACAAATCCTCTTTTTGCCAGCTGGGGATAAACTTTGCTTTTCAAAGTCAAATATTTAAGATCTGTCTCAGCTGGAGATTTAGCAAGGTTTAAGGAATTCCAGCAAGGATCGACTGTTGCTTTTGATTATCGGGAAAGAAGAATTGGGGCCTGCCATCACCCTGCCAGCTTAGCTATCACACACATTTTCTAGAGCTACAAAGCAGTGTGAGCTAATGCACCAAATCCCTCTGGCTTAATCAAAGTGATGAGTGATATTTAACACCTCTATGAACAACACCTTACTGGAGTTTCCTGTTCTGCTCACGTGTTAGAGCTGACACAACCTTTTCTTCAGTCTGATCTGGCAATAATGTAAACCAGGGACCACATCTTACTTACAGGCAATTATCTCCATAGCAGGAGCTGCCAAAGGTTGTCTGGTTTCCCTACGCACTGTTGTACAAGGCTGACAAATGACACCCCCAAAATGTTCTGTGGTTCAGTGCTACACGTGCTCAAGAGACACAGAGCTGATTCTTTTAGCAGTTCTAAATCAGCCAAGTGTCAAGTCGAAATCGGATATTAGTACAAATCTGTTGTTGTAAAACTAATGTTAACGGGATGAATTAGATTCAGCAGCATGTCTTGATGGGTTTGAATTTACCACTGAGTTAAAAAATTAATCTTAAATCAAAAGCTCACCAGCTTGCTAGCCAGACAGAGGTTGTTCCCAACCTGGGGAAGGAAAAAAGGATGTGAAGAGTTACTTTCCAAATTCAAAGGTAGATAAGTAAGTTCTACCTACATACCTTTGAAAACTCACCTGAGTTCCTTTTTGAAGTAGGAATTAGTGGGAAGCTATCTGGAAGATGCTCATTCTTCACCCCTAGTAATAAATACCAGAGTGTTGAGAGCCTGCAGAGAGAGGAGCACGGAGAAGCTGTGGGAAGAGATGCATAATAAGAAGAAGGGTTAGGTGGGTTGTTTATTGTCCCTAGAAATGCTTAGTTTATGTGTACATTTGTCATCCTTTTTTATAGAAATGATTACCACTGTTTAATTACTAAAGAGTGAAAAATGTTTGGCTGCTTTCATGAGATGAAGCACCAAAGCCAGGGTTCAGCTGGGAACTGTGATTTTCTAACTCGGCAAATATTGCCACTTGAGTTCTATCCTGGGTTGCTTTACCCTGATACTTCTGCTTGACCTAAGTTGGGATGTTTCAAATTGAGATTTCTGGGGAAAAAAAAAAAAAAAAAAAGAAAGCCACAACCACCTTTGGAGCATCTATTGCTCTTATTCTGATTAAAATACAGTTTTCAGCTACTGTGCTCATGTTGGAGTGAGAAATGTCTATAGATTTAAATGCCTATGTGCCGCCCTGGTGTTCCAAATCTGACTCAGGTGGTGGTCAGGGTCTCACATTATGTCCTGTAGTTTCCCTAAATAACTCACCTGCCTTGGCTGCAGCCCTGTTGAGGGGGTGGCATAGAAACCTGTCCTGTCATGCTGCAAAAGCTGTTGAACTCTAGAGGCTCATACAGTCTTTGTGTTCCTGTTCCAGGAGGACAAAAAACAAGAGCTATGTACCCTACTCTGTGTGCACCAGCTTGCAAAAACTCTCTTAGTGAGTCCAGGAGAGGTGAAAAGGATTATGAAGTTAGCACAGTCACACCCTGCAGAAATTGATGATGATGATGCTGGGCAACAGCACCTTTAGGCAACCTATGGGCTGAAATGCACTGAAAGTTGCTTCTCCCTGAAGCACCAGTGGTCAGATTTTTCCACGCAGAAGGATGCATGTGCTGGAAAGACAAGAGGTCAGCCAGATCGCCCTGATGAGCTTTACTCCTGATGTGTAAGGGTCTAAAGCCTGGCTGCTTGATCCTAAGGGTGATCTTTCTCATTGCACTGCCTTCGGTATTCACTTAGATCACACAGATCTGAGCCCTGCCCTTTGTGGAAAGATCAGGTGTTAGCAGGGGAACTGGCTTGGAAGCAAGATGCCTTCAGAGACAATCTCTGATCTACCTCATTTTTTATGTGAGCAGGAGAAGCTGTGTGCACTCAAAGGACAGGATGCTGAGCCAGGTTTGTAATATTTTATGCACTCTTTGCCATGCTTTCTTATTTATCCATGAGTGCACAACACAGTTTGACAGCGAGCGACGAGCGTCCTCTCCCAGGAATTCAGTGTAGCTGGTGGGGTTGCTTTGGCACTTTCTGCTGGGAAGGGAAAGTCTGCACTGTGATCAGCTCAGCTTTAGGCATGCTGATCATCTACGCTGTCCTATTTTTCAGGTAAAAAAAGATTAATTTCCTGTCATTTGCCTTGTACTGTGAGTTAAAAAGCAGAGTTTTTAGCGCATGTCATACTGCAAGGCAATAAACCATTTACATCTGTCTTGTTTAAACATCTGGAGCATAAAAATGAGTTGCACAGTGCTGACTGCAGCCTGTTGAACTCTATTGTAAGGCATAGCAGCACTCTTTAAAGCTAATACGTATCAGCAGAACCAAGCATCTTTGGACTGCAGCTAGAGCTGACATCAAAATGGGACTGAAGTGTTTAATAAGAGAACTAATCACTTCAGCCCCTAATCCGTGCATCCTGAAAGAGACAGTTTAACACTAAGTAATGACAATCCACTTAGTCACTTTGTTTCATTCCTTTAGACACAGAAGCATTACTGAAGTGTGCATAAGCAAAAGAAAACCAAAAGCATAAGCTAAGTTATAAGGAGATTTTAAAAGGCTTCCTTGTAGTCTAAGATAAAATGAGGCTTAGAAAGGCTTTCTTTCCTAAGTATTTTCTTACCTACGTTCAAGATGCATAGTCCCATCCCTTCAAAGTGACCAGTAAGTGTTCTGGTTGCAGGTATCACCTGTTCATTAAGTTCCAAAGTATTGCACTGATAAAATCTGGAGGGCACTTTCCATTCGGATTTAAACACAGGATGTACAGAATACAGCAATCCTTTAAAAGACAGATTTCAGTACGGTTTTATGGATTTTCTGACTTCTTACCTGATGAAAAATTCAAGTCATATCCACGCTGCCTTTAGCAGCTTTTCTTTTCCCCTTTTGAGTTAATTACAGAGCCAGCAAACACATCTCCTTTGTGTATGAAAGAATCCAAAGCAAAGGCATCAGCTGCTAGAGCGACACTTAAACTCTCCTTTCTTCTCTTCCCGACAACAAACCACAGCCTCTCAATTTCCAACTGTGCCTGAGTCTGTAGAAGGGCTGCTGAGGAATAAAACAAGCTCTGGAATCCAAGAAGCGTGAAACAGCAATGAGCAGGGAGGAGAAAGGACCAGTAGTCATGGGGATGGATTTTCTTCTGCCGTGTGGCTTCCCTCCGCCCTGTCAAACACCTTATCTGGCAATTTCAGTTATCTTATCTGGTCTGTAGTGCAAATGTTTTCCTTGTGTCGGATTTCATACATAAACATCTGCAGATGGCTTATTGCTTGGCGAGCTGAGGCAGAGAGGAAAAGACGGGAGCATGCACACCCTGTTGAGTGTATCGTTTGCTCTACTGCAATTAAAATGATCATATTTTCGTTATGAGTTGCTGGTTTAGCTTTTACTCCAGAGCTATAGAAATGTTCCTGAAGAGCAAACGGTGACACACTGCCCTAGCAGGTGCTGAGATGAGGCTGCTTTGTCGTTGCTGGCTTTCCAGTAAAACTCCTCGCCTTTCATAGCTGCTGGTTTACAAAAATCAGCACTCTCGTGTTTCCCTGCTGGGTGTTTAGAGTGGACACCTATGAGACAGGAAAGGAACTGCTCCTTCTTAGGATGAGCTGTTTAGTACATTGCTTTTTAAACTCCTCACTTCATGCCTGGGTCCACTTAACCCCCAGTATCCCAATCTCCCACCCTGAACCACCCCATGGCTCTCCAGCAGCAGCAAAAGCAGGGTCAACAGAAGATGGTCCAGGTTTAGAACCTGGGAGTGGACTCGGGAAATGAGATTATGATTCTCTCTGAAATTAGAGAAGTAGAAACTTGCAGATAAAACATTTGAGAGGATATCAAAATCTGTCTTAGACATTTGAAAAGCAGAAGGCTTCAGGGCTGATGCTGTGTGCTGAGTGCAGGTCAGAACTGTCAAAAAATGCTGCAGTATTTGTCATGCTGCTTGTGGTAGTTTGGGAGTTATCCACCTCTAGCCCCCCCTAAAATCACCCAGACTATACTCAACCATCTGGAAGTTAATGAGTGAAGCTTTATATTTACAGCTTTGCACAATATACAAACAGATATTTGCAATAGATTACAAATAATACAGAAACACCACAGCCCTCCCAGAGATCAGAGTCCCCAAGAGGGGTTCCCAACCACCCTACCACCTTCCCCCACCCATCAGTCTTATCCCAGTATCTGTCTTATGTGCCAGGTAAACAGGGAAAACCTGCAAGGGGGGCTAGAAGCAGGAATTGATTTATTGGGTTACACAGATTCAGCTAGAAAGCAAGGAGAGGGAGAGACCAACAGCCCAGAGCTCAGACCCGAGCAGCTCTGCCTTATCTATGTTTGGGTTCTTACTTTTGTATCGGTCAGCAAACCTATGAGTGAAGGAGACATCACCAATGTTTTTCTTTCTCAGCCTATAACCTCATTTCTTGTATTTAAAATATCCCAATTAATCTCAAACCGGCACCCTGCTGTATAGGTAGAGAATAGGGCTGGAGGGAGCCTCTGAGATCAGCCAGCCAAACCTTCTGCTTCTCCTATAGTTGGATCTGTTCATGACATGTTTGTCTAATCTGTGTTTTAAAGATCCTCAGGTATTCAAGGAACTAATCAGCTGTTGGGGAGCCTTCCCCTGCCCCAACTTCCTCAGTCTCTCCTTATAGGAGAGGCGCTCCAGCCCTCTGATCATCCTCATGGCCCTTCTCTGGACACTTTCCACCACATCCATCTCTTTCTTGTAATAGTAATTGTGTCCAGAACTGGACACAGTACTCCATCATCAGATGCTTGTGGATGTAGCTGCTTTTGGTGTTGATGCTGGTGTCAGAGGTGTGTGTATTAAGTGGGATCAGTGGCTGTGTATGAAGGGATCAAGGTGTCATGTTGCTACAGCATCTGTGTGCAAAAAAGGTTAATGGATAGCAGAACTGTATTAACTTTATCTAAATGATGGTGTTATTTCTAAATCGTTCAATATTAAGTGATGGAAAAAGCCTTTATCAGGAGGCACTGATAGCTAACTGGGAGGCAGGGCTGCAGCTGTAGTGAGAAGCAGACTTTATGCATGACCTGATAACATAAAATTAAAATCTACGGCGAATGAGGCTGCGCTTGGCTTGTGGGGTGTAAATTTAGTAACTCTGCCTTTGTGGGATTTCAGCAGCTCCAAGAGCTCTCTGTTCATAGGAAATGAAGTAGTATGAAGAAGTATTGATGGGGTTTTTAAGGAGTGTCCTTAGAGGTTTCTCTCTCAGTCTGCAAAGCAGATGAACAAGAAACCTCAAAACCATGTGGATTGTACTGCATGCCAGTCATTGGACTCATTATCATCTCATCACAAGCATTCCAATATCAGCCTGATCCTCACAGCCTTCCAGGTACAATATTGAAATACATTGGAATATCATTTCCAAGCAGTTGGTTCTATAGCAGCTAGAGGCATGACCTCAGCTTGCATAAACGTTCCTCAGCTAGTTTTAAACCAGGTAGCAGTCAACCAATAAAACACAGAGCTCAGGGCGCTGTCATCTGAACTAGCCAGCTCACAGCTGAACAGGAAAACTTCTTCCCTGAAAGGGTCATCAAGCCCTGGAACAGGCTGCTCAGGGAAGTGGTGGAGTCACCATCCCTGGGGGGATTGCAAAGCCATGCAGACATGGTACTGAGGGACGTGGTTTAGTGGTGGACTTGGCTCTGCTGGGTTAATTGTTTGACTTAGTGATCTTAGAGGTCTTTTTCAACCTAAGCTATTCTATGATTCTGTAGGGTCCATATCTATGAAGTGCAGTCTCATCCTGACGACGTTGGGGAATGCTGTTACTCTGGCTCCCAGGCTATGGCATACAGACCATCGGCAGTGCAGAAAACCAAGTTAAATGATTTAAGTGCCATAATAAAGAGGTTTTTCAGGTGTGAGGTCTGTAATAAGGTCTGTTGTGTTGGCAAGAGCCTGTTGATGACATTCTCCAGCAGATAAATTCTCTGAGCTCCCTTTTTGCTTTGGTATTTACACAATTCCTCACCCAACAGCAAGTGCTGCTGCTGGCTGACCGCTTCAGCCTTCTGCTTTTGCTTAGCTGCTTCTCCCACACAGCTGAGCAGCACTCCCTGTTCATATCCGGTGCAGCCTCCTCCTGCAGAAGGCAATACTGAGTAGAGATGTATACATAGGATGCCTCAGCTTGCTAGCTAGAAGAGTTCTTTAGTAGCAGCTTGGCTAAGAGGTGGTTCAGTGACCTGCAGCATCTCTGAAGGATCTGGAATATTTCTTCCTTGTAACTATTATTTTTTATAACACTTCAAAGAGTCAGAAAGAAATAAGCAGGAATAATTGGAAATCGCTTATCTTAGTGTCAGATATGCTGGTTAATGTCAGGAAAGCTCTGGTGGAGGGAAAACCACAGTCCCTTCACATTTTCCCATTCTGTGGCAAAAGCAGCAGCCCAATAAGGTACCTTAGAATCACAGAATCAGTCAGGGTTGGAAGACACCACAAGGATCATCTAGTTCCAACCCACCCTGACATGAGCAGGGTCACCTCACACTACAGCAGGCTGTCTAGAGCCTCATCCAGCCTGGCCTTAAACACCTCCAGGGAGGTGTTCAAGAAAAGACTGGATGGGGCACTTAGTGCCATGGTCTAGTTGATTGCATAGGGCTGTGTGACTGCATCAGCTTGGAGGTCTCTTCCAACCTGGCT
>VWZI01021471.1:1290698-1311423 GCA_013396835.1 Psilopogon haemacephalus
ATTCCATTCCATTCCATTCCATTCCATTCCATTCCATTCCATTCCATTCCATTCCATTCCATTCCATTCCATTCCATTCCACAGTCTTTTGATAATGACACACTGAGCACCAACCCTGCTGTCCTCATGCCATGGCATTTCTCACTGCCCTAATTGTAATGAACAAATCCTTAAATAATCAAGAGGTTTTTCCAGTTAATCTTCCTCTGTTTCAATTTTCCTACACATTTCACACTCTAGTAAAAGTTTTGATTTTCTGAATTAAGAATCTCAATTCCGATCGCTATTTTGCATTTAGAGACCCTCACTTTTATGCACCACCTCCTTTTAAAATCTCTTGAATAGCATCAATCTCTTACAGCTAATTTCAGGCAGGTGTGTACTGAACTTCATAGAGAAAGTCCTCCTGCTGTTTTCAAACAAAGCTAAATGTCAGGCATGAAAAAGCACCACAAAAACCACCCTACAGAGGGTCTGTGGAACGAGAAATAAATGAGGTCTAGGAATAGCTAATGTAAAATAGAAAAACCCCACAGAAATAGATTTTAATTTAGCTGGAAAATACATAAAGAAAGATTTGAATATGAAAAAGATCAGAACATGGCTGGCTCCAGGTCTTCTTTTGGCAAAACCTGTGATCCTGGTCTGCCATGGACTAAGACATAGTGAAAGGTTCCCCCTCTCACATCTGCCACAGTGTTGCTGGGTTCTTTGATCCTCGATGGGAACCTTGCCTCCTCAGATCGTATTTTGCTGTCTTACTTTCATCCCATCACTCCAAATTATGACCAGCTCTTATATAAACTTCTGGGAAAGAGAAGAAGTGAAATAATCAATAATGACAGGAGAATGGAAAGATGAAAGAGGAAAGGAGAATTTGAGCTTCAGGGGGAAGGGGAAGAAGGGCAGGATGTGAGGAAAAAATGGTAATGCAAGTCCAAAGAAAAGGACGCAAATTGAATGATCTGGTGACTTTCTGCTTCACCCTTCTCAAAGGTGTGTTTCTCTTTCAGCACACTCCCCTGACAAAGGGCTCAGGGAAGATTTTGTTTAGTGAGGTGAGCTTCTGGTGCCACTTACTGAAGAAACAGTTGCTGTGGGTTATTCTGCAGTCACCTTTTCATCCACAGAATATCTTACTTTGCATTAAGCAAATAAAAGAGAAGGGTTGTGTTTTATTCCCCATCTGCTTTTTACCCTGAAGAGTGTCATGTTCAAACTCTAGGCAGGCAAAGCCTATTGAGTTTCTTTTCAGGGCATTTCAATCAATCTCCTCCAATGAAACCCCTCTCACAAACACTGCTACTTCATGACAGTCTCAAAAGTAAGATCACACACTTGACATTTATGCAGATTAAAATACAAGCAGTAGAAAAGAGGGAAAGAGAAATCTTCTGCCAAAAAAAAGCAGAGTCCCCCTCATGGACAGTTGTATCTATTTTAAGATCTTCACCCTTGAAGCTAAAGCAAGGGGCTGGGACGGGGAAGTTTGTGGTGCTGCTGCATCATGTTTTATCAACAACCTGAGATGTTGAGTTGCATAGGAGGGAGCCCCCTAAAAATCTTTCTGTAGTTACCTTAAAAATCCTTCCCTGCATGCGTGTGGATCTTGGAGTGATCTGGGAAATTATGGTTGAATCCTCTCATTCTTCACTGTTGTCACCCATGCACTGATGAAAAAGAAATGGGAAGGAAACCAGGCATAGCTAGGGTGATGTTACTGCAGCCTCCAAGGAGCCTAATGTTAATGCAGAACTGATTGCAGAAAATATTCTGCTCAGGAAGGTTTCAAGATGCTGAAAAGAGACCTAAATCTGGAGAGTTGCTCTGTACCAACAAAACTACTTCAACTTATTGGAAATCCAAGACACCAAAGTCCTGTAACTGTTGAAAAATTCAGCCAACCACATGGATACAAACTAGTTTAAAGAGGCTGAAACCAATTAAAAGCTTTGTGTTTATATGAAGGCTTAGATAATTAAAATATCCGTAACTTATAAGAGCTCCTTTTGATTTTCTCATGTCCTTCTATTGCCCCTGATGCTCTTTGCCAGAACTTCAGTTTGGATCCATTCAACATGACAGAAGGATGTTTCTTTGGTGACAAGAATGGCTATAAAATGTCCTTAATAATTTATTTTGTATCAGCTTTTATTAAGACCATTCAGTAAAGGAGGAAGCCAAGTGCTGGGAAGGGACTGTTTTATGATCTCTGAAGCAGTGATGCCCTCCTGTGGATTCTAAGCAGTGGAGTACAGGAATAACGAAGGTTTTGTGCATGGAAACAATCACAGAATGATGGGGACTGGACCCTGGAGGTCATCTAGTCCAACCTCCTTGCCAAAGCAGGTTCACCCCGAGCAGGTTGCGCAGGATGGGGTCCAGGACGTTTTGGAATGACTTCAGATAAGGGAACTCTGCAGCCTCTCTGAGCAATGCTCTGCCACTCTCAAAGTAAAGAAATTCCTCCTCACGTTTAGATGGAACTTCTATGTTCAAGTTTGTGCCCATTACCTCATCCTGCCACTGGGCACCACTGAAAAACGAAGTATTTATCAGCATTGAGAAGATTCCCCCTTAGCCTTCTCTTCTCCGAGGTAAGAAGCCCCAAGTCCTTCAGCCTTTCTTCATAACAGAGATGTTCTGGTCCCCTAATTGTCTTCAGAGCCCTTTGCTGCACTGTGCATTTCCTTCCAAAGCTCTAACAGTAACTGGAATACCCTGTGAACACATCTAGCACAGTGCACTTTTGGCCAGTGCCTGCAGTCTGAGAGGACACTTCCTTCGGGTGGTGATACAGGTGGAGCTTTTCCCCACGTGAGAAATGTCAGCTGCTTATATGGGGAATTCTTATTCTATAGCTATCAGAACAGAACCAATTCAATGCTGTGTCTGCTCTGTCAGGGGCAGAGAGGGGGAATGTGTGTACTGTTTAGCAGTGCTCGCCTGAGAACATTTAAACGCATAGGCTGATGCTGTGGATTTACTTTTGCCCATAGTTAAAAGCAGTTAAAAAATCTGGTGGATAAGCTGCTGTGGCTGTCAGTGTGGTCTAGCAGAGCTGTCACATCTCATGTGATGTGAGACTCCTTCTTTGGTTTCTCACACCTGTGTGTCTTAGGCTTGTGGTGGCTCATGTAGCTTGCGGGAAAGGGCACGTTTCAGGAGCACACCATTCATGGGAGGGTGTGTAACAAGTGACCTGGGGCACTGACTGGGTGAGTGGATACCTCACTAGGCGTGAGTCCAACAGCAATTGGAGAGCTTTGGTTGGAGACTCTGTGGTGGCTCAGATGACCTCAGAAGTATGAAGGTCTGTGGAATATGCCGGAGGAGCTGATGTTTAGCTGTCTAGGAAACTCTTGGTCACCAGAACCTGGTGGTATGTGTCAGGAAGCATTTACAAGTGCAGTATGCTTGGCTCCTTCAGGATGGGGACTGAGCTCTGAGGGTGTGATTTTGAGAGAATTCATGAATGCTGGGAAAGGGCAGTGAGCAGGACACCAGGCCAGGTGGAGTTTAGCCTTTCTGCAGTATCAGAGAAGACATTTTTCCTTTTAAAGGCATCTTCCTTTCATGATCAATGAAGAGGAAGCTGCTGGGCTACACCTGACAGCAACTGATTTTGCCTGATTTGCTCACATTTCAAAGACCCTCATCCCCTTCTGCTGAAAGTAGTAGTGCCTTCTTTCTTTGCTCTCTTCCTTGGCTTGCTCCATAAATGTGTGTTCTGTTTTCTTTGTTATCTCTTGAGGCCATAACTAGATCCTGGTTTTTTGTTTTTTTTTTTTTTTTTTCCGTAAATTATCAGAGGTCTGTAAACCTCTTGTGGATTATTTTCTACACAAAACAGAGTTATCTTGGGAAGGGTCACACAGTTTTTTACAATAAGAGGTAGGCAAAATATATTCTCGCATTTCCTGCAATTGTGTGGTGCTTGCAGATGGCCTCTAGGAAGAAGCTTTTTTAATTTTTCAGTTGAGTAGGATATGTTTCTGTATTTTTAAACCCACAAATACGAGATTATGGACATATTCTCTACTCTAAAACTAGATAAGGTGGTTGTGTCTGTTCATGCATTGAGGTAAATGGATCTAAACTTCACACAACATCCTTTCCCTGCAAGCAGTTGTCAAACACAGACATTTAATCTCCCAGCCATGTTAATAAGTAACTTTAAACAGATGTGGCTATGACAGGGGGGGAAAAAAAATCCAATTTAAACACAAATCCCATTTCTCTATTGCAAGTGGTAATGCCACTGATAATGATAACCACAGCCTCTGAGACCAAAGCGTGCAAATTCAGGCTACTGATAGAAATGAGGCCAGAGTTTTCCTAGCAGGGTTAATCCCTGGAGTTGACAGCATCTGATGAAGAGTAAGGAAGAATCTTTGTGCTGAAATGTTCAGTCTCTCTCTGGATTTCTTCTGGGGCTGTAGTTCAGAAACCTTCCAGCACAGTCAATGTTATGCTTGTATCTGCAAGTCACCAAGGCTGCATTTCCACAGCACCTGATCTAAATCTGGGGGATGTTGCAGTTCTGCTTCCTCCCTTCTGCCAACACCAGAACTCACGGGATTGTGCCAAAAAACCTGTTTGAGAAAGCTGAGGCAGCTAAACCTGAAGCCCTTTTTTATGATGATTTCTGGCTGTCTTGGCTCTCTTGAGTGGATCACTGTGTCGATCCATGGCTGGCCCATGGGAGAAGGCCAGGGCTGGAGGGCTGCAGCACAGATCAGACAACTGGGCAGCTACAGCCTGCTCTTCTGCCTAACACTGAATTGTAAGCACCAGCTTGGAGGGTCACAATATTCAGTGTGTGACTTTATGAAGGCTCCAGGACTGGTGCTGGAGAGAAGACTTGCACTTCTCTCCAGAGCAAGGGTCAAGTGATCTATCTGTCAGCAGATCCAGGACACAATCAGGTTGTCTGTTAGTCATTTTTTAATTAACCCAGTCCCCAGCACCTGATTTCCAGGTCACTAATCTGGATTTCCCATCAGGAGGGCAGGCTGGCTTGTGACTGAGATGTGGTGCCTGTGTTCTTGGATGGGGTAGAGAATAGGAGAGTTTTGAAAGCCAAGTGTTCAATATGTAACAGGTATTGCATAGGGGGAATTTCGACGGAGGTTTTTGCAGGTCAAAAACTTTCTTTGGAGGACAAGTAGGGAAGCATCTGGCGAATACTGCAGTGGTCAGAAATATACTCAGGCTGTGCTAATTGGTAAAGGTAATATGATCCTCTCACAGGGAACAGTTTTGGAAAAGATCTGTGGAATTATTATCGTGGATGAGACAAGACAGACTTGCTTTGCAGAGAAGGCATTGGAATGGGCTGCCCAGGGAGGTGGTGGAGTCACCATCCCTGGAGGTATTCAAGCAAAGCCTGGATGGAGCATTTAGTCCATTGGCTAGGGCTGGGTGGTAAGTTGGACTAGGTGATCTTGGAGGTCTCTTCCAACCTGACTTATTCATTCTATTCTATTCTATTCTATTCTATTCTCTATTATTCTATTCTATTCTATTCTATTCTATTCTATTCTATTCTATTCTATTCTAATTCTAATTCTATTCTAATTCTATTCTATTCCAATGCCTGAAAAGAGCAAGGAACAGAGCAAAGAGGGACAGATGCCCGAACAGAAGAGTAAATCCTAGCTCAGAGCAGATCCCATCATCCATTAGCAAGTGCATTTATTAACAAAAAGGGAGAGTATGTTGAGTACCCTTTGTAGAGCTGCTCTTGAGCTGTGTGCTCACTTGATTTGATTATGGGCTTCTGTTTTTCTTTTTTTTTTTTCCCCAAGGTTGTTTCAGTCTCCAAATGGAAACTTGAATCTCTTTGTGGAAAGAATGAACAAAGGATGGAGCCATTGTGGAAAAATGAACAAAGGATGGAGCTACCCAAAGAGGTTGTGAAATTGCCTTCACTGAAGGTTTCCCAGAAGCAGATGAGGATCTGTCACAGGAGGACTAAGCCAGCATGAGTTGCAGAGACTGTGTGGTGCAGGTGCTAACGTGCCTAGTGAGGTGCTGGATATCCTTTGCAAGAAAATTTCACTCAAAAAACCCCCCAAAGAACAAATCTCAGCTCCTAGAGAATTCCCAACATAATTCTCAGTCAGTGTAAGACCCCAAATAATCTTCTTTCTGATGAAAATGTCAATGGATTCAAAATAGAGCTGCAGCCTTCAAGCTGACAATGTTTAATGTACTATTAAAGGGCAAAAAAAAAAAGGAATACATCTCCCTGTTAGTCATTCCCCAGGGTTTGCACGCCCTTCGAGTGCTCCAATTACCTCCTTTTTCTGATATTTAAGGGTGAGTAGGCAGTGACAGCGTTGGAAGAAGATGGAAACAGAGCAGCAGGAAAGGAGCCGCCTGAGAGAACAGAGTGGATAGTTGGGGGCATGTTGCAAAGGGGCAAATGGTCACAGATAAGGGAAAAAGCAGCCCTAGGAGGGAGCGGATGAGTACCGGACAAAACGGAACGGTTAAAAACCTCAGAGGAGGGGAGCCGCTGACTGTCTGGCGTTAAAGCCGAGGAAGGAAACTAAGGTGCGACTGGGCTGCCGGAGGTGGAGACTGCAATACAGCCAGAAGGTAAAGAGAGTCCTGCTGGGCCTGTGCTGGCTGCCCATCAGCAGCTCATCCCCGCTCCGGGCCAGGCCCGAGCCCCGGTCCTCCTCTTCAGGCTGCAACAGCAAGGTCCTGGACAGAGGGAAGGGGGAGTGACACGTGGAGGACATCGCCCGGTGACGGCGCGGGGCACTGCTCCCCCTGTGACGGGGCCGGAGCCGTGGCCCGGTGACGGAGCCACCTCCCGGTAGCGGTGCGGGGGTCGCGCGCCTAACGGTCAGCGTTTCAAACGCTCCCGCGCGAGCTGCCGGCCGACCCTCCGCGCGCTGCCCCCGCCCGATGGGGCGGAGCCGCCGGCGAGAAAGCGCACGGCCGGCCCCGGAGCACGCCTATTGGCTGGCGTCCGCGGGCCTGACGCACCGGCGCAGCCCGAGCCGGTCCTTATCCCGCCCCCTCTCTCGGCGCGCGCAGGAGATGCAGGCGTCACGGGCTTCCGCAGCGCAATTTTTATTGGCTGCCTGCCTCGTCTGTCACCGGCGGACCCCTGCGCGCGGCGGAGGTCGCGCCCCCTGATTAGCCGCCGCGCTCGTCGATCGCAGCCGCAGCCCCGCCCCCAGAGGTGAGTCGCGGGCTTCCCCGGCGGCGCGTTCTCATTGGCTGCGCCGGCGTCGGAGGCGTGCGCGGCGGCGTCCGGGCGGGCGGGGCTCCCAGCGTCCCCTTTGTGTGGGCACCAGTCGCCGGCCGAGCTCTGGAGAAGCAGCCGCCGCCATTTTGTGCGTGCCTGTGTTTTCCCTCCACCCCCCGCCCCCCTTTCCGCGGGAGCGGCGGCAGCCGGGACGCCTCGTCTCTTCTGCTGGTCAGGTGAGGCAGAGTGAGAGCGTTGGGCCAGGCCGAGGGAGCTACCGCCGGCGGCTGCCGCAGCCGTGAGGTCGCGCTGTTGGCAAGGAGTGAGGGGGAAGAAGCGGCAAGACGGAGAAGGGGGGGGAGAAACCTTCGGAACTGCCCCCCGACGGGAGGAGGAGTCTCGGTGCCAGGCCCAGGCGCAGCCCCGGCACCGGCGGCAGCATGGAAAACTCGCAGCTATGCAAGCTGTTCATCGGTGGCCTGAACGTGCAGACCACGGAGGCCGGACTGCGGGAGCACTTCGCGGCCTATGGTACCCTCACCGACTGCGTGGTCGTGCTCAACCCACAGACCAAACGTTCTCGCTGCTTCGGCTTCGTCACTTACTCGGCGGTGGAGGAGGCCGACGCCGCCATGGCCGCCTCCCCTCACGCTGTGGACGGGAACGCGGTGGAGCTGAAGCGTGCCGTGTCCCGGGAGGACTCGGCCAAACCGGGGGCTCACGCTAAGGTGAAGAAGCTCTTTGTGGGCGGCCTGAAAGGGGACGTAGGCGAAGGGGACCTGGTGCAGCACTTCAGCCAGTTCGGCCCCGTGGAGAAGGCCGAGATCATCGCCGACAAACAGAGCGGGAAAAAGCGCGGCTTCGGCTTCGTCTATTTCCAGAACCACGACGCCGCCGACAAGGCAGCCGTGGTCAAGTTCCACCCGATCCAGGGCCACCGCGTGGAGGTCAAGAAGGCCGTGCCCAAGGAGGACATCCAGTCTGGCGGGGGAGGCGGCGGCTCTTCCAGGCCCTCCCGGGGAGGCAGAGGAGGAGGAAGGGGTCGGGGCGGCGGCGGATCCGGCAACCGGGATCACAACGGTCTGTCCAAAGGTGGCGGCGGTTACAATAGCTACGGCGGCTACGGTGGAGGAGGCGGCGGCGGCGGTTACGGCTCCTACGGAGGCGGCGGAGGGGGAGGCGGCGACTACGGCAACGGNGAGAGCCCTCCCTTCCATACGGGGCAGCTTCTAAATGGTTTCTCCTCTCCTTCGCCGAAGGGCAGCTCCTTTTAAATGCCTCCCTGCTGTGGGAGCAGCTCCTAAATGCCCCCTGGGAGTCGCCTCTGCTGCCTGTGCCACTTCTTTCTCTCTGAAGATGGACTGGGCCCCACATACACATACTTTGTGTTACAGTCATTGATGGACTCTATTTTTTTATTATTACTTGGACCTTGGTCGTTTTTATACTAGCAACGAAAAAAATGTCTTGTTTTAATTTGTTTTTTTGGGGGTACGGGGTGGGAAGTGTCTTGCTGATCTGGAGTAAAAACTGGGGAGGGTGATGGGGAGGGGGGGAGTTTCCTTTGTTGTAAGGACTCGATACCTGGCTACTACATTTTTTTCTACAAAACCTACTCGGATCCCATGACTGAAATTAACATTTCTGTAAAGGAGGAAAAAAAAATCGTTTTTACGTTTTTTTTTATTTTTTAAATAAATCATTGTGTTCATTGACCTTTACATGTCTAATTTTTTTTTCTAGCATCCATTCCGTGCGGTTTTAAAGTCTTTTCTAGGTTGAAGGAGGTGTTCCTCTGCTTTAAAATCTCTGTGTACTTATGGGTAAATATTTTATTGCCAGTAAAGGCCCTGATTGACTTTTTTGCTACTACCCTAAGTGGATTTACTGGTTTTCAAACACTCGGCAGAGAAATTTTTTTGAAGTGCTGGTCTGTGAATGTGGTCTGTTTTTTTTTTTTTAACTATCCGTTCTCACACAGTTTATGTGCATCCACCATCTTGTACTAGGCAGTTTGACGTGCTGACATAGCTGGTCAATTTTATTCTATAGGATTTTTCCATCAACGTATGTGCTGTGTAGTTTTGAAGAACTAGTTTGTGTTAAGCATGTGCTTCATTCATTTGAAATGTTCAGAATTTCTGAATGCTTACTTTCGAGTCCTCTTACCGTTTGTCTGTGTATGATTCCTTCCAGGAAAGGGTCGGCGTTTATCTCTTATATTAAACGCATCCTTGTTTTCCTAGCACCGGGTTAACAGACTTTTCATTTTGGACTATTGTCCTTCGTTAAAGTTCCCCGACAGCCTCTCGCAGCACCATCTACCGACAGGACGGCAGCCCCGTGCTGCAGGCTTCCTTACAGCAGGAGGAAAATGGGTTCTAACAGCCGTGCTAGACTTCGGAAGGTTACTTTGTGCCGTTAGATGACTGGTTTAGGATGCAATGACATCTGCATGTCAATAAAGATGGGCTCCGTGAGTACTGACTGGAAAAAAGGAAATGGATTTGCAATACCTGCCTCAGCACATAATCTTTTTTTTTCTCTTTTATTATTCTAATAATTGCAATTGCCCACGTTTCCAAAAGTGATAATCTAAAACCAGTGGGCAAGGTGCTGTGATCAGTGAGCCAGCTATGTGTACCAGTAACAGGGGTGCCAGTTGTAAAGCAAAAATACCTGTGTAGTCTGCTTGATTAACAAATGTATATTTGTAGCCCTTTCACGCAATAGAATTAAAGTTTGTTGTTTATTAAAAAGCATAATGTTTTAGGGGAAAACTGCCTTCCTGCATAGAAATCTAGAATAGCAACGTTTATGGGTTTATGGATATGAAATAAAAATTTGAATTCCTTACGTGCTTCAGTGAGTATGTATGGTATTGGGGCATGGAGTTAAAAAGTACAAAGTTACTTTGACTTCGGTTTTAAGCACTTAGTCTTTAATGCTGATGCTTTATGGGACTGCATCTTCAAAGCTGATTTTTGTTTTGCTCTAGATACGCAAGGTATTAGACGTATAATTCCCAGGCGTTCCTGGGGAGGGTTAAATAGCTAAGGCTCTGTGCTTCCAGGCTGAAGGATTTATTGTGTTTTCAAGGTGTTGTCAGTCTAACCTGACACTGCTTTTACTTGAAATGAGTCTTTTTGTTGCTACTAAAAATAAACCCAGCACCTGTCTACTTACCTACGCGAGCTTAAATGGGACAACTTTTGGTATCAGAAGGATTTAAGCCAAGAGCTTAAGTTTCTTCTTGATGATGATAGCTTGTCTTTTAGTGAAATTGTTTCTCTTTGGCTTTGTTTATAAAAGTTCCACATCTTACCTGCAACTGTATTGTGATTTATTTGCTTTTTTGTGTTGTTTTTTTTTAAATCTCAAAAGTTTGTTGGCTGCTGTTGTGAACCGGTGCCACTGGTATGTTGTTAAAAGTGCAAGTCAGTTCTCAGAAGCTTGTGTAAAAATGTAAGTACCAGCTCTTGTTGCAAGACAGCTTCAGGTGTTTGCTTTTATTTCAGTTCACTGGGCTTAAAGTTTTTTACTTTATCTTTGTGCTTGAAAACCATGTCAGGCAGGCATCCTTGGGCTTGTGTTGCAGCACAGATTTCCTTCTGGTAGCTGAAATGAACTGAGCTATGGGTCTTGGGCTGGTTTGGACAGATAGACTAGTCCCTGGCTGTGGTGATTTGGCTTAGCCTTGTCAAGGGACAGCAGATTCTGTGATGTGGCTTGTCATTTGGCTTGAGGAGGTAAAGATTTGTGCACCAACTCTAGCTTTATGGTATTTTCATGTGTTATGTGCCATGGAAGGATAGTCTGATACTAGAGACACAGATACTTAGAAAAGTGACTCCATGTGTGACATCTGACAGCTTGGCTAAATTACGGCTTGATTGTGAGGCTCGTGCTGAAACCTGCTGTTTGTTTAGCTGTCTGCAATTGTCCTCTTGTAGGGTTCCTGCCTTCTAGAATGGAAAGTAGATGCCAGAAGTTGTACCTGTACTGGGGAGTGTGCTGCCTGCTTTCTCTCTCAAAAGTGTCATCTGTTTAACAGTGTTCCTTGGAGAGTCTCTGGAGTAGGTGAGACTTGCTCTACTCTGGTTTCTTGTCTCTGGGAAACAGGAACTTCCTTATGATAGTGCAGGTAATGTTTGAGAGGCTGATGTGAGCCCTTGTTCCATAAGGGGCAGCAGTGCTAGGATGTACCATGCGATAGAGCAAAGGAGGTAAATCTGTTGTAGGGCATTAGAGACACAGTGACATGAAGGCTAAAGGTTATGTGTGCATATAAATCTTTCTGCAACAGTTCCCAGTAAACAGAAGAGATTTGGTGCTAAAGCTTTGTTTATCTATTTAATGGTATTTAGTAATTTTCTGACCCCTGGGTGGGTTTGTCTGCACAGAGGTGCTTAGGAAGAGCTAAGTTGAAATTCAATATGTAGAGGTGTGTAAATAAGTTTGTGGCTGCAAAGTCACTGTAGGATGGTCATGGATATAGCAATAAAGTGATTTCAGTTTGTTCTTTATTTCTGAGCTGTTCCTTCTAGTTTATTTCTGGGCTATGTCTCTGAAATGAGCTCAACTTAATGACTCATAATGTAATGATCTGTTCAGGACTAAATACTGGATTGTTTTGATTTCACCTGAGAAATAGGAAATGAGAGCAATTGGTTTTACTTTGAGCATTTAATAACTCAAGTACACTGATTTTCTTAAACCACAGATCTTTACAGTTTTATGGCCTGAACAAAAACAAATTGCCCAGAGCAAAGGTGCTCAGAGACTGCAGCAACACAGCAGAGCTGTGTGTTGGGATGTGCACATGGTTTTTAATAGTAGTGGCTATTGATGGTTACTCTTGTTCTTGATTCTGCTTCTTGTGTGATTTGTAAATTTTATTTGGCTAATAAAATTAGCCTGACATACACGTTTTAATAGTACTGATGACTAATGCATTGAGAAGAAATATGCTAGACAGTTCTTACCTGGAATGAGTTGACACTTGCACAAAGCAGCAGCAGTACCTTTCACTTGTTTGTTTTGACAGTAGGTGATGAAAAGGTAGTTTAGAACTGCAGGAACGGCTAAAGCAGCTTTGATCACAGCAGATCTCTGTGGGTCACTGGCAGGCTTCAAAAATAAAAGCTATGCCTTACCCTGCAGGCTTGTCTTGTGTCCTTAGATTGACAATCTTTGCTCTCCAGAACTGAGCTTTCAGGTTGGTAGTGTGTCTTGTGAAGTAGTTCTAAGTGGTGCAGCTGCATCAGTGGAGATGAGCTTGAACTCTGTCAGATACTTTGTGCATGAAGACTTAAGTCAATGAAATTGAAGTATTTAAGATAGTTATAAATGTAATTTGAAGTTCTCATGGTGTTCTTCTCTCCAGCCCTAACTTGGATCCCTTCTGTAAAGTAAGTTTTGCATTCAGTTAGCATTTAAGACCTAAGTAGATAGTGCAGGTCATATCAGCTGACAGAGGAGGATGATGAACAACTGTTACTATTGTGGCAATATAAAGGCATTCCTCTTGCTGCTGGAAAGGGTCTAAACCAGAGTGGTGCTAAGGACCCCAATCGCCCATTCAAGTCTGAAAACAGCAGCTTCTTTTTTCTGCATACCTCAAAGTTCTTTCTCAAATGCAAAAGTCAGTTTAAAAATGTGAATTAAACATTAAAACCTTAATCTGAAAATATAAAGCTGAAGGACACCCTTCAGTGCACTTCACCCCAGTGACCAAAATGTGGTGCATCCTGTGAGAGTGGGGATTTGCTCCCACAGTGTGAGGTGATAGGTTTTCCAACTCCAGGTAGCTTATTCCAAGCCTCTGATAAAGGATTGTTTCTCTTGTTGTAGCTGTTACAGATTAGTGTTTATCATCAAGAGTTTGTACCATTTTGACATGATATTTATTGTTAGAGACATCTGCTTTCAAAGCTGTTTGATAGGAAGAAAGCATTTAGAATAGGTCTTTCAAACTATGCATCTGTATCCAACATCTTGGATTAATAGTAAGTGATTGAAAGTGAAACCCCCAGAATTTCAGTCTCTTGCCTTAGCCAGAGGTGCAGTTTACAAGGCAATGGGTTATTTTGTGTGCAGCTAATTCTGTGCTCTGGTGTATGCATCCCTTTAAAGAGGAGTTTTCTGCTTGTTATTTTTTGTACTTCTTAAACGAATAAACTGGTAACGTCTCTGCTTCATTTTAAAATGTATTTCACTGCAAGCACACCACGAGGGGTTCTGAGCCAGCCTGGACAAGAATCATTTGCTTTTCTTCAGTCTGCAGTTGAAGTATTGCTGCTCTTGGTGGTATGTGTGTATAAGCACACACACATTGCCCCTGCTTCCACTTACCTTTAATGAATATTTATTCGTACTGTAATGTAAGTACTGCTATTGCTGGGTGTCAGGTGTGTGTCTTTCAGCAAGAGAAAGGGCTTCCTGATATATATATGTGTATATATATATATATATATCTCCTTTCCTAGAACTGTTTCATCACTTAACCTGTATGCTAGGACTTGTAAAGGGGCTTGTTGGAGTTTTATGCCTTCCTCTTTGATGTTCCTTTGACAAATCGTAGTTTTCCTGCCTTTTCTGCTCCCAGAGCTCTTAATTTTTTTTTTTATATATAGAGAAGAGGAAATGTATGGTCACGTTTGAATTGATTGCTCTTGTTCATATCGTTCTAAGAGTGCTTTATCATATCTGTGTTCCCTGTAAAGCACCAGATCTGTCTTGTGGGGAAGACAGGTAGTGGGAACACAGAGAGGAAGGGCAGAAAAGCTGTAGCTCAGTGCAGAAGAGAGACATTCTTCAGATGCTTGTATTTCCTGTAGTTCTATATGCTGAAGAGACTGAACAGTTGGTGAAACACTTCAGGTCTAGGCTGTAGCAAAAAAAAAAAAAAAACAACAAATCCAGACACCCCAAACTAAAAAGCAAAAATCCCAAACTCCCAATCAAACAAAAAAAGAAACCCTTGACTTCTGTTTGCTGTCCTTGGTTTGGCCTTTGTGAGCCCTAAACAAAGCTTTAGCAGCATTTTCTTAAGTACTCTTGAGATCTTGGTGTCACTTTTATTTCTTTCTTAAAGTCTGTTAGGCAAAGCTGTGGTCTCACTTACTGCTGTGAGAGAAGCATGGAGCTTGGAGCACTGGCTATTCTGAGAGTGAGCTATCCAAGTCACCAAAGCTCCTTAACTTTGAAAACGAGATGTCTAGGCCAGTCAGACTAATAATGCCATCTGTCCAAGGCATCTGGATATTAACCCTCTTAGGCTGATCATGTGGTTTCATTCCTGAATCCTTTCACAAATGGAAAAGAGATTTGAAAAGAGTAGCTCGCTCTCAAAAAAAGATAGCTAGACTGTGTAGAGCTATTTATGAATTTGACATATATTTTGTTCATTATGCTGCTATAAATATCTCTTTTTGTGGGTAACGAAGAAGAATCAATGCCAGTTTAGGAAGGGATTATGTTTCTGGCTGGACATGTGTCAGGGTGCACACTGAAGTACAGATTGCTGATGAACATTGTAGAAAGGTTCCTCGGAAGCAGAATGAGTTGTTCAGGTGCTTCTTTATGCCATGCACTTGCTAACTGGTTTGTCTCTTGGAAACCCTTTTCGTACTGGGAATGCTGTTTTGAACTGAAAGGCATGTAAACCACAAGTGCTATTAGTCTGTACTCTAGTCAATATAAAAGATGAGTATCATCCCAGTCTCTTCTGTTGTTGCTCTAACTTTGGTTGCTTTCTCTTTTGTAAGGACTCCTTCTCTTATGTAAGAGATCTTGCTTTCCACACAATCCTGAAGGAAGCATGAGTCTAGACACAGCGGTTTAGGAAGAAGGATCAGGAGTTCAGTCCCGATGTCCACAAAGGCTTGGATTAAAGTATTGCTGGACAGTGTTTGGGGAGTAGAGATTCATGTTCTGTTTCTCAGTGGAGAAGTAATCTTGTTTTGTTCAGTGGGAAGCCTCCCTCTCCCAGCCACACACCCTCTTGAACAAATTACAACAACATGGGCAGGGCCCTGGGGGAGGCTGCTCTTACCTAGGTCTTGTGTAAAAGCACAGCTCTATCAGCTGTGTTTTTGAAACAGTTTACTTCCAGGTTCCCTCCTTCCTCCAAAGGGATCTCTGGTTTCAGGCTCACTAACTGCTCCCTGGCTGGGCTACAGATTTACGTGTGGTTTCCAATGCTCTGTTCCCAGCTCTCTCTGTGGGGTTATGTGGTACCTTGCCAGGATTTACTCCTCTTTTAAGTTTATGGGATGAAAAAAAATTGCCAAAGTTACTCACTTTATGATTTCATTTGGGCTTCTTTAATTGTTTTCTTTCCACCACTACTAGAATAATGATGCTCCACTTAGTGGAGAGAGCTCCTTTGAGTCCTGTCTCATTGCAAATTAAGGACTTCTGCCCCTGAGACTGCTGCTGAACTTGGAGAATGGTGATAGTTCTAATAGCTCATGCCTCTTGCATAGGATATTTAGCAAAGTGCATTCTGCAATAGAAATGATGCTGCCTTTCTACTGGTACCTCCATTGAGATGTATCCTCCAGAGCAAGAAAGATCCTGGGAGCATGAGACAGGCTCTCAAGGCTTTGCAGAAGCTAGTTGGTGTGAGTTGCCATGCCTTTCCCCTTTAAGCCCACCTGCCCATGGTTTTCTGCAATTTTAAATCTAGGCAAATTGTTTTTCTCTGTAGTTACATAATTTAGAAGTTGCTACTGGACCTTGCTTTTACTCACCAGGTAGAATCTGGGCTTCCACTCAGTGGTATCAGTGCCACTTTTAGAGCCTCTTTGAGGCATCAGTTTGGTGATGAATCAGCAGCACATGTTGTGCAAGGGTTCTGCTGGCTTTCTGTGTTGCTAGTGGCAATGGGGAGCTCTCATTTTCTGTCTGCTGGGGGAGTCATCTGAGAGGGAGTTGAGAAACGTTGCCTTTGGAAGTGAAGACTGGACAGAAAAGCTGGGCTTGTTTCATTGCTGTTGCTGCTCTGGGCCAAAAGTGTTGCAATGAGACGGTGCCACAACACTCCCTAATGTCTTCTCAAAGTGTTTCCTTTCTCTCTCACAGGGTACTCTTCTGCATGGAGAGAGGATGGGAAAGCTGAGCCCTGAAAAGGACACCACAAAAGTCCAGTAAGTGAACAGAAACCTGAGCTGAGCCCCTGATGTACAGTTCCCACTCTGAATATGCTATGGAGATTGAGCAGAAGAAGGTGTTTGCCAATAAAATACCAAACAGGCTAATGAAGGACAATGTTATCTGCGAGGAATCCATGCTGCATGAGGCAGCGTTTTCTGCTCAGGTAAAATAAAGTGCCTGCTGAAACAGTCTTGCTTAAATTTCAGTGTGTGGCAGCTGTGTGACTTGCTACTTCTTGCTTGTGTTGCAGCATGTTGTGCTGTGGTACCATGGTTGGTGGAGACTGCGTCTCTTGGCTTTTGCAAAGAACAAAATTGGAAATGTTTTAAAAGATGTCAAGAAAAGTGTGCGGGGAGTAAGAGTAAAGAGAATTGGGTTGGGGATAGTGACGTCCTCAATGTGAACAAGTTTGCTTATGCTGGTCTCTCAGTTACGGTATACAAATGTTAATTAAGCCATGAAATGACTTTATGAAGCATTTAGGGTTATATTATAAAGTCAAAGAACCACACTGAAATGTTAACACCGAAGTGAAAATTTTGAGGGGGAAGAAAAACACAACACACTTTGACTCATAGCCTAAACTTCAGTAGGTGCAGAAATGTGAGTCAGAACTGAGGATTCATGAGGGACTTGATAGCATTTAGGCATCTGAATACTGGCCTCTGCCTTTGGGCTGCAGACAACAGTTTCCCCCCGCGCCCCAATTTTCTTCCTGAATGTTAATTTTTCCTTTTGAGCACTCAAATCTAAACCATAAAATCTATCTGAAAACTTGCCAGCCAGTTTCTGATAATACTTACTAGGACTACAGGGCAGGAAGCCCATGCTTCTGACATAGCCCACTGTGGGTGACATCAACCCCTTATGCTACAGGAAAGGGAAGGTGGGGGAGGAACCTTCTCATCTCGTCCTTTACTGCTGTGAAGGGCGAGCATTAGGATTGTTTGCACCCCAGAAATCACAGCCTGAGGGTGAAGAAGGGGCTCGTTATTCTAAAGATGGTTGTATTATGATGAAGCTGTTGAAGCAAATCCAGTATTTTTATAGGGAAGGTCATTTTCGTTAGAGATTAAAAGAAAACCTGTTTCATAAACCCCGATTGTGCAGTCCTGAGACAGGCAGGAGTGTGAAATTGGGACCTCTACCGGCAGAGGGCGACAGTTCCAGAGGCTGTAGGTGCTGATGGCTTCTGCAGCGTCGTCGCCTGGGGATCAGGGTCCCGGCTAGGGGCGAGTGCTGGACCAGAGGTACCAGCTTCTGTGCTTCACATGCTTCAGAAACCAGGGCTTCGGTGGGAGTCTTTCACCTCTTAAACTTTAGCTGCCAGAGCATCACCAGTTCCTGTTATGGGAAGGTGCCTGCCTAGAAAGTCGCCTACAAAGTCTCCTAGAACTTTTGAGCATGGTGGTAACTTGGATCCCTGTGAATTGCTGCAGTAGCTAAATTTTGGCTGCTGTTTTGGTTTTGTTGCATGAAAAAAGTATGGCATGCTCTAAATTCTAGCGGTGGTTGGGCAGAAAACACCTTCACGATTTAGCTACCAAGTTACAAGGTGCCTTGGTAGAGAAGTGGCACCTCCAAGTGCCTGCAGTGAGGTGTCTGGGTATCTCAGTGGCTGTTTCAGGAAGTACTTTTGACTATCTTTTTTCTTTCATTAGTGGACCTGTTCTCAGAAAACATATTCTGCATACAGCTCTGTCTAATTGAGTATTTACTTCACTAAAAATGCAGAATAAGTTTAGTTGGAATGGACTTCTGGGGGTCATCTGGTTCCAGCACCCCTCAAAGCTGGACCAGCTTCTGCGTTAGAGCAGGTTGGATACTCAAAGGCATGTGTATATATACACACATACAGTGTTAATATATGCATTTAGAAAAGAGATGTATGTTTATATAGAAACCCATATACATTTATCTAACTAGATACATCTTTTAAAGAAGAAAATGACAAATGGTGTAGGAGATGTAGCCTTGGAAGCTTCCCTGAAGGTAGTGTTTCACTTTTTTTGCAGTTTTTCCCAGCTCTCAGTGCAGAAGTCATAGTTTTTAAAGAAAGATGATTAATAGTTTGGTGGAGGGAATTTATGTAACTAAGAAGGAGAGGTCCTAAAGATGGCAATTTGTGTATGATATGGATCTGGAACCTCTATATAGAAACAGTTATATAGAGGGGAATGAAGGGTTCCTACGCCGATTTACTTACAATCTCAACGTTAAATCAGCTGCCAGACTTTGGGCCAGGAGACAGTCTTGGATCAGATGGGCAGAGATTGGTTTTATTCCCTCCCTTCCTGGCATATCTGTTGAAGAAATTCCTTGCTGTGGTAAGGACATTGGTAGTGCTTTGATCTCTCTTTTCCCGTGGCTCATTGGAGCTGGAGAATTTGGTCTTTCATGATAGATCTGGAGATTATCACATGAATCTAGAAAGGTTTTGGTGGGCCAAGGGGTGGTTGTACTGGCTGTGAACCTTCCTACTCTGAGCATTGCTTAGATTTAGTAGGTGTTGAAAGGTGGATTAGATGCAGGAGGAATTTAGGATTATCAGGACACCCACCCATCAGGTGTTACAGCTTTTGCTTTTTCAAGGTACTGATCTTTGCACTTAAAAACAAGCCAGAAATTTTTGTGTTGTAACCCAGTCAGGTTTATTTTGCAAGTGTGTTGTAAAGATCACCTCTGATTACTGGAACATGCTTTTGTCCTGTTCCAGCAAGGACTATTCCCTGGTTTGTTCCTCTGTCACTTGGATTTACCTTTCCATGCTTGCCAGAGGTGTTTAGAGAGTCCAGAGGTTATATGTGTCAGTGGGACAGAGCATGTAAGAAGGTATTGCTGGTTTGGTTCAGCCTAGGGCCCTAGTTCCCAGGTTGACTGGAGTGAAATGTAGATTTTTATGGTAAAAGCCTAAAATTGTGTTATTTTAAAACTGTGCATTAATAAAAATACAGCAATTTCAGGACCTGCTCTTGTATCTGGACTTTTTATGGCTACCAAGGGACTTACTTAATGGAAACAAGTTCTAGCCCTTGTTTCCTAGGTAAAGTCTACTATTTTTTAGTATAGTTACTTTTTCTCTGGTTTGAAATATTGTATCTTGCAGTTTTGCCCATTGTGCATCCAGACTGTAAGGCTGACTTTACACTGGGGAAGGGCTTGAGGATCCCAGATGTCTTAAATGATAGGTTAACAGGATTTTCAAAGGGAAAATGTGGGAGTTCAGCCTGATTCCTTTGCAAGGCTTGACTCCATGGGTTTATTTTTATTTCTGGTGTTTGGGAGGAGGCTGCCAAATGGTGTTTAAACAGCAGGACCCTTGACTTGTCATCCCCATGAAACTTTGATCAAGTCCTTCAGCTTCCAGGTGTGTTAAGTTTTCTTATCTGAAGAAAGGGGGTGATGATTGTCAGCAAGCTTCTGAAGCCCTCCCATGGAAGGTGTAATAGCACCTGTTCAGTCTTCAGTGCTGCTATGTTTTAAAGGGTATGATGAAACTTAGGTTGAGGATGTGGTTTGAGGAGAAATGTGAGAGAGTGAGGTAATTTTATTTACAAATGATGTGGTATGGTAACTTGCAAGAGAAATCTCTTCAAGCTTCTGCTTCTCTCTTTGCACAAGAACATTTTGTGAATGGAAGAGTGATAAAGAAAGCAAATGTTTCTTGTCTCTATTCTAATTCATCTCTAGGGCCTCATTGTTGCAGGGTAAGACTGAGAAAAATCTTTTGATGAAATGAGAAACCCCTCAGATTAATGTAAAATCCCTGCATTTGTATCAACTGGGATAAAAATGGTAAATGGGGTTTAGTGCAGTGCTTCAGGCTAAACGGCACCTGCCGTTTGAGGACTCATAAAGGCTGTGCAGCAGGTCTTTGGCCTGACAGATTGCAGAGAAGGACAGCACGATCTTTATAAACTAGGGAATTGGAGGCTAGAGTCTGCCTTCTGTAGAGGAAGTGGGGGCACCCGGACGGGTTGGGACTTCTCCACAGGTCAGAGCATCACCAGCCCTCTCCTGCCCTGTGCGTGGGCTTGACCTCATGGTCAGTACGGGGGAGATTTAGTCTCGTTAAAACTTTTCTTTAGCGCATCTGTTGGACGGACTCAGGCAGTTTCGGGCCTCTCAGCTCATCTGTCACCTCCCCAGGGGCCAGCGGTGCAGCAGCGGCGCTGGCAGAAGCGCTGCTATCGACAGGCGGCTGAGGGACCCGTGGATATTCGGGACACCAGAGCTGCTCCCCCGCGGCTGCCCCCACCTCCCTCGGTTTCCGCTCGCCACCACCCCTCCCTCTGTTAGTACGGCTCGGGGCTGGCCATTGACCTCTTTAGCTCCTCGCTGCCGTACTGGCGGGTTGAG
>VWZI01021471.1:1311463-1369540 GCA_013396835.1 Psilopogon haemacephalus
AGGAGGCGGCGGGGGCCGTGCGGTGCGGAGCGGAGCGGCGGGGCCGCCCTCCACAGCTGCCGTTGCCCGGAGACGATCGCAAGCTCGCCGGGGGAGGAGGCTGCGAGGAGGAGGAGGAGGCGGTGCGGGCTGCGGCGGCGGCAGTCGCTGCGGCGGGGCGCGCCGGGGACGCAGCGCTCCGCTCCCGCAGGAAGCGGCCCGGGGCGGGGGCGNAGGTACCGCCGCAGAGCCTTTGTGTCCGCCCCGGCACCGCGGCCGCTCGACGGGATGCAGGGCTGGTGTGGGGGGAGGGGGGGGTGCGGATAGTGCCTGCTCAGGAGGGATGCGGGTTTGAGGATGCCGAGCCCCGGGCGCGCCGTTCTGCGGAGAGCTCTCGGTGGCTGTGCGCAGGCATGCGGGACGCGGCGTGCGGGAATTCCATCCCCTCCTATCCCTTCTCATCCCTGCCCGCTTGCAGAAATCCCTTCTGCGCTGAGCGCCTGCCGTTTTACCCTGGATGTTGCAATGTCATGGTGCCAGCCTGTTTGGCCGCGTATTCCCAGGCGGAAGGGAGCAGCGTGGCTTTTCAGTAGGACGTGCTTTAGATCCGGATAGCGAGCTGAGGTGGGCTGCCCCAGTGGGTGTTTACCAAAATCAGTGGTGGCGGTGTTGGGGCAGGAGAGGTGGACTGGCGTGCTGCAGGATCGCTCCATCAGAATGTGCCTCCTGCTGAGCTCGTGTCTGTCTTCCTTCCTCCTATCTCGAACCTCCAGCAGCTTTGTCGTTCAGCTGGATACATAGCTGCTGCTACCTGCTGATCTTTTTGAGTAGTGAATGAGAATCGGTAACGTCTGTGGAGCCTTCAGACATCGAGCTATATGACTGTGTTTGGGCTAGCTGGGCACCACATGGGTGTTAGGGCAAACAAGAGGGCGTCCTGTGTCTCCATCGCCTGCTAGCTGGGCCATACATACTTTGTTTCTTGTAAGGCAGCTCTTTTGCCCCAAAACCTGCGTGCAGAAGTGCTTGCCCCATCGACCTCATGCCAACTGAATGTGAGGTTTTGCTCCGCTGGGACTTCATAGCTGCCCAAGAGATGTTTGGTGTTTCTGCTCTGCCCTCGTTCTCCCTTCCCTCTGTCGCGGTGCCTTTCACGCAGTAAAGCTCGCTCGTACTGCTTCAAACTAAACGTGAAGCTGGTTTGGGATTTCTTCTTCAGCATTAAAAAAAACCCCCAACAAACCAAAACAGGATATGCAGAGAACTTCCTTTTGTGCTGGTGACCTTGCAGGGAATGGGGGAACAGAGAGGGGGGCTCGACCTTGCTGGTAGCAGTGATCATTAGGGCTTGACAGAAGTTTTGTTTAAATATCGCAGCGTTGGAAAATTAAGCTGGGGTCAGCCCCCAGATTCTGAACGTGTTTCCTCCCGTGAGGGAAAACCCTCACAGCAGCCTGTGTGAGTTGCTTTTTAAGCTCTGGAGGGCAGGTTTCCACCCTTACATGATTCAAGGATTGCAACTGTTTGTGTATTTAATGTGCAAAACAAAACTTTGAGCCTGATACATCTCTCCAAATTACAGTATAGGGCTTTGGCTTCCCCTAAGAGTGCGAAAGCTACCTCTGGATATTAATCCAAATGTTAATTAATTTCAAGTGACATGAAATCTTAGCTTGTTATGCTTGATGCTAGCCCATGGAATGAGTATTTATATATATATATATACATACACACACACACATGTGAAAATTATTCTAGTATTTGAGGATGGGGAGTGAAGCTGTTTTGATACTGGAGACTGAGACCATCCTGGGTGCTATTAATTATTACCTTTTAATGATTACCAGCAATGGCCTCATTTTGACTGGAGGTCTTTTGATGGGGATGCAGAGCTGGAAAAGCCACTGGGAAAGTAGCTGGCCTCTTTTGTCTCATCCTTTTTTTCCCAGATACCTGTTTTTAGGGGATTAAAGAGCTGTTCCCCATCAGCATGTTCGCTGCTCCTGGAAGTGAGGAATGGTTACTTGAATTGCTCTCTACATTTAATTTTTTTTTTTGGGAAGAGGAAGGCGGTGCTGAACTGGTTGTGGGCAGCAATGATGTGGGGTTTGACTCTTGGCAAGGCAAGCTGGAAACGTTCACCTGCTCTCTGGTTCAAAAGGGCAGGCAGCGTCAGGCTGCTTTGCCTGATCTGCGCAAGTCCTGGAAAGAGATGTTAAAAAGTGACCTTGGTGGGTCAGCACCGTGGGCTGGTTCTGTTCCTGCCTCTGTACCTTGGCTCCACGTTTCAACTCATATCTGTGTCACGCAGATTAGGCCTCAAATTTTACACTGGTGACTTTCATGACAGCAGAATTCCCTCTGGTTTTTAATCTCAACTGCTTTTTCCATTTTTGTAGTCAGTAAGGCACATGCTGCTGGTGCTTGCATCACCTCTGCCTCTGGTCCCAAGCCTGCCTGGACTCACATATCCTGATAACCTGCACATCTGAGTTTTTCAGTGGTATCATGTGCCCATGTCATTGCACATGGTTAGAAGCATCAATGGACAAGGGGGATTTAACCTGAAACACTCACATCTGGCAACAAATTATTTCAGGATATTAATTTTTTTTAACTGTGCTGATAGAGACTTTGTGGGTAAATTACTTAAAGCCATATAGTTGGGCATGGTTCTCTGGTTCTGAATTTGGAAGATGGTTTTGAGTTTGAATAGGCGAATAACTTTGGAATGTTAGGGTCTTTTTGGTTAAGGAATTAAAACTCCTGCAATTTAAACTTTATTTTGGTGGAGGGGAGAGGTATAGCTGCTTCATAGTATTAGTTTGCCTTTGAAAGCGAGTGGTATTGTCATATTTAAGCTATTTTGTGTCATTTCCATTACTGTCAGCAAAGACTTTTCCTTCTTGGTAGTTCCAGAAGTCTGCTTTTCCCCTGAGGTCTCCTTAGAATGAATATCCTTTTTGGGGATCTGTTGTATACCAGTTGTGTGGGGTTTCTTTTTCTAAGCTAATGTCTGCATGTTGATGTAGGCACTGAAATAATTCAACAGAATAGGAGAATAATGTTGCTATTAAAAAGATAAAATCCTAATCCTTTCCATTCTGCTATCTCCTGTATGCTTTAGTGAAAATGTTTCACTGAAAGCCTCTCAAAATCCATCTCAGTATTTGGTTTCCTTCAGTCACAGATTTCACTGTTGTTGTATAAAAACAGATTCAGAAAGGGAGGTTTTTATAAGTATGCCACTACACTGATAACTTTTGCTTCCTGTGTCTGTGACTCCAGGAATAAAAGTCTGGGGTGAATGTATTTGTGCCATGATTTTGGCCATCGATTCTAAGCAGAAAATTGTACCAGTTCAGGTAAAACGATTTTTCATCTTTCTAAGCCTAAATTAATATTTTGGTTTCCATTTATCTCAGTTTTGCACACTTCTAACTCTTGTCTATCAAATCTTTGGCATCTCTGAGATTTTTTGATCAGGCCTGGCTCAAAACTCTAAGAAACTGAGGATGAACATTTTGACAGTGATGAGTGTCATGTATCCCACAAAGAAGTTCCATAGGCTGTGAGCATCTACAGTTACCATGTCACTGTGGGGTTAATGCAAGGATATGAAGTGCTCACGGAGGTGTTGGGCTGCCCGTGCTGTGGGAGGGCAGCTTGCCAAGCTATGTTGACTGTGGCCAACTTTGAGGGCTGAAGCTCCATGATATTATGGGACAAAGCCTAAGAGGAGCCCCTGGTCTGTGGTGCACAAACAGATGTGATCATCACTTGGAGACCCCCACCCAGTGATGCACAGCAGCATGAGGCTGGACTGGACATGTCTGGAGTCCCAACATCTCTCCAAGGTGAGAGGGACCTTTGTGGTGCCCATATGTGGGATGGAAGCTAAGCCTGGCAGCTGTTCTCCCAGAAACATGAGCAGAAGCTCATTCTTTTTTTCTGAAGGAAGGCACATTCGAGATCTCCTCCTTAGGGCAAACTCTTGGCTCCAGTGAAGCCAGTGGCAGAACTGATTGTGGCAGAGCTGGGACTTTTATTCCTGGGGTTTAGCAGCATTCTGCACTGCAAAAATCTTGCCAGGGGACAGGAAGGCTGTTATTCTTTCACGTAATCTACAAAGACATCTGTAATTACTGCTGGTAACTAAGGCAACCCAACTTTATAGCTGATGCATGCATGCAGCAAGGCTATGGGTTAGGGCTTTTTAAAATACCTTTCTGTTGGTTGGTGTGTGGCCACACTCAGGCAGGAGCTGTGCTGGGAGCCCACGGGTAGCTTGGGCTGAGCCCTGCTAGTGGGGCTTGGAGAGGAGAAGTGCGGTGCAGCCTGGTTGTGATTCGCTTGGCTGAGGACTTTCCCATCAGAGTTTGTTTGTTCTGCTTGGGGACAGCGTTGAAAAGCCACGCAGGAGGCGGTGGTGGGGTTGGTGCTCTCTGAAAGTAAGAGCCTCTTTGCTTATTTTAGGAGAACCCTGCTGTGTCCCTAACGAGGATGTTCATCTGGCCCAGGGAAATTAAATCATGTGTCCATTTGCTCGCTGCGCAGCCTTGGATAGCCCAGGAATAGAACAAATTGCTCCTGGCAGCCTGCTTGCGAGTCCCACTGGTGTGCTAGGACATCAGCTAGGCAGAAGTGAGGCTGCTGGGGGAAAGCCACTGTGGTCCCCGGGTGCAGGGGCTCCAAAGCCTCTGGGTGGTCTCTGCCAGTCCCTTTGCTCAAAGGACACTGTTCCTCCTGTGGGGTGCTCCATTAATAACAGTGTAATAGGTGTAATAATTTTTAGTCTCCTCGGGAAGAAACCCTCAGTAAAGGGCTATGCAGTGCACTGGTTTGGTTTTCTCAGGTCTAGCCTTCGCTTTGTGACAGGTTGCATTTGCTTGGAGCACTCAGGTTCTTGCATTTTTTTCTGTTGGAAATGTATTGCTGATCACTGAGTGCTTGCGTGGGGGTGCAAAATCTTCCTCCTAGATAACACCATCCTCTCTCCAGTACTGGCACGCTGGAAGCTGAATCAGTCTCCAAGATAAGTCAAAGACTCTTGGCCATTAATTTTTCAAATGTGTTTCTTAGATGAGTCATTTAGAGAAACTTGAAATAGCCTATCTTGATTTCCCCCCCCCGCCAATTTTTATTCTTAATCAAGTTTTAAAGCAGGCAACCTGCAGCATTTTCTTCTGGTGAGCCTTTGGCAAGATGGGGAAGCCAACCCTGCTAACAAAGCTGAGGATGACTTTTAGGAATTTTTTAAATTATTTTTTTTTTAAATTTTACAAAGTTACTTATCAGTCTTTTTAGGCAGATGTGATTGATCTTTTCTAGAAAATTTAAAGCAGGGTTTTTTGGGTTTTTTTTTTTGGGGGGTGTGTGTGTGTGGTTTTTTTTCTTGATTTNGCTGCTGTGTCCTTTGAACGTTGGAGGTTTGTTTTTTTTTTTTCCCAGCAGAAAAGTCTGAACACAATGAATCCTGTGGTCCCCCAGTCCTGACGTGTTGGTAAATAAATCTCAGCAGTGTACTTTTTCATCTTAAAGAAACCCCGGGGGTTTTGTCTGCATCACCTGAGTCTGGATCTGGTGAGGTCTGTCTGTGATGATGACAGAAGTAGTATCTCACACCCGTGCAGCTGTCCCACCCCAGAGCAGTGGGTACAGCTTTTTCCTGCTGATGCCTTTTGTTTTCACTTTCTGTTTTTACTTTGTCGTCTTTTTAATTTTGTTTGCTTCCCATCCACGCTTGGACTCTGAAGACTGAGAGCTCTGTGAAGTCATTGCACTTCTAGAGCCTCTTTTTTTTTGAGCTGTTCAAAAAGCAAGGATTTACACAGCAATGTTTGAAGCTGTGGTTAGACTTCACTTGGCCTAAGATTTCAAGCAGAGCTTTTGCTGTCTACAACTACCTAAAGGGAGGTTGTAGCCAGGTGGGTGTTGGTCTCTTCTCCCAGGCAACCAGCAACAGAATGAGGGGGCACAGTCTCAAGTTGTGCTGGGGGAGGTATAGGCTGGATATTAGGAAGAAGTTCTTCACAAAGAGAGTGATTGGCATTGGAATGGGCTGCCTAGGGAGGTGGTGGAGTCACCATCCCCGGAGGTGTTCAAGAAAAGCCTGGATGGAGCACTTAGTGCCATTGGCTAGGGCTGGATTGGACTGGATGATCTTGGAGGTCTCTTCCAACCTAGGCTATTCTAATAGAATATAATAGAAATGGCATAGAATGGTTTAGGTTGGAAGTGACCTCAGATGCCTATTCTAGGCAGTGTGGCTTAGGTTTAATTTCTGTGTCCTGGAGTGAGGAGCCTCCTTTGCTGGGGCACGCAGCCGAGTGTCGCCGCTGCTCTGTGCCCATGAATGCTGCCGGCAGTACGTGCAGCACAGGATGAGTGCAGCTTCCTTTGGGGAGAGAAAGAGTGGTTGTGTCGTTGCCTGGTACCAGGCCCTTGAATGCCAAACATTTAACAAGAGGTACCCTTTCAGATTAGTGTGTTGGTTTTTTTTTTTCCCCTCCCTTTTAATTCAGCCATATTAAACTATTTGGATGATGACGGTAAGGCAGTCTGGGAAGTTGTCTCCTTTCCTGGGACATGTGCTGAGTGATGATGTGCACAGCCTCGTGGCTTCACTTATGACTGAAAATATTTCACTTGCTCAGCAAAGTGAAAGAATTGGACTTGGCTGGGTTTTGGCATTAAGCTTTGTCTGGGGCACAGAGCTGGAGGCCGCTCAGTATGCAGGGCTGTACTTGAGCTGTGTGCAGCTTGGCTGCTGATCAGTGTCTTATTTCTAGAAGGACAATGCAGCCCACCACGGACAACTGGAGGGGCAAAGAGCTTTGTGTGGTCTCAAGGGACGTGGTGCCGGTGACAGCCACCTGTCAGGAGCGGGTTGTGGGGGGGGTGTCATGTTCAACAATGGCTCCATGCTGTGTGTATACATGCATATAGGTATATATGTGAATGCTTACGTACCTTAGCAGAGGCTGGCAGCCTCTGGAGAAGGTTCCTTTCACACTTTGTACCCACTTTTGCCTATCACTTTCTGGTCACCAGTAAAGCCAGGATGCTGGGCTGCCCAGACTGTTAGTTTAACCTGATTCAGCTCGTTCTTTTGTGATACAAGCCCGGCTAAGAAAGGTGGCAGGGTGGATGGGACAAACATGAAGCTAAAGGAGACTGCCCTTTCCAAAGGCAAACCCTAAGGAGGTCTCCAGTTGGATGAGTGATGGTGCTGGGGTTACCTCCTGAGGTCAACCGTTCGCCTGGGCTCGGCTTTCAACATGGACAGCCTGGATTGACTTGTTTGCTGGCAGCTTCGAAGGGTGAGCCATGGGTGCAAGCAGAACAGAGACCTAGCTTTAAGTGCTGCCTTGTCACCGAGTGATTTTGCACACTCTCAGATCAGGGAGGTGGAGATATTGACCTGATGTCAGTGCTAGATAAAGAGCCTCTGCTCCCAGGAGGGTAATGAGGACACTGACGTGCCTTAGGCACCTGTTGGCCTGGTTAAACACAGCATGTAACCGGGTGCGTCTGGTTTGGTGTTACCTCTGCAGCTGCTGGTTCTGCTGAGAAAGTCTGGCTTAATAATTCTTCCTCTGGGTTTCAGTTGGCACTAAATAGATCTGTTTCTAAAAGGGAAACAGCCTTTGTAAAGCAAATGCTCTGGAAGCTGCATGTGGAGTTTTGATTGACCTTTGCTGCTTGCCGCAATAGAAGGGGCTACAAGTCTTGAATCGTGCACTTGGTGATGTTCAGATGGGACATTGCAGATGAAATTTCCCTTTCTCTGTATGGATGTTGAAGTATCCATGGTACTCTTGTAGTTCCCAGTGCTGAAGTCTCTTTCTATTCAGTGAAGTAATTATGTTCTGGCTTGAATTTCGATTTACACTGCTTTCCTGGCCCGGAGCCTGTAAGGCCAGGCTTTGTCCTCAAGTGCTTGGCACTCTTTTTCCTTTTCATCTCTGCTGGGTGAGGTGTGGGCTGGGTTGGCTGTCAACACCCACGCAGAATTGGCTGTGTTTTGTGATGCTCTTCATTTGGGGAACCTGAACCAATGAACAAACATAACTCCACACAATAATACCTTTGGCTTTACTTTTGCGATACTTTAAAAATGATTTCCCCCCCCCCCAAGGGGTCACTGAATCAAACTTTCTGCACCTCTTGTTTTGTCCCTGTTTTTAGCATCAAGCAGAGCTGCCGGTCCTCTGAGGCAGCCGAAGACGAAAAGGAGCAGCGCACGGTGACAGTCAACCCCTCTCACATGAGAAAGGCATTCAAGGTCATGAATGAGCTGCGGAGGTACACTTCTGACTTCATGGGAACCCTCTCTGGTTGAGCAGGAACCTGCTGCTTGGAGCAGAAAGGTTTCTGGGAGGCTCAGATCAAAATTCGGTGCCCTTTTTCTGACAGCTAATGTTTGTGTGTGGGGAGTGAATAAACAAGTAGCAAGAGACAGCTAAAATGTGGTGGCTTACTCTTCCCCATCTCACACCTCTCCATCTTCCTAGCAGAAGGAAGCCAGCTGTGGCTCCAAACCATTATCTTAGTAATAGCCTTCATTTCTAGATGATAATTCATGCAGTCCTTTTTTTTTTCTTTTTTTTTTTTTTTTTCTTTTTCCTGTTACTTGGAGCAAATTCATCTGTAAACTATGTTCTTAACTGAGCTAATGGTCTGAAAACCAAGAATAGAACGCTACAGACATTAAGACACCCACATGCAATTACAGATCAAAGATTATAAATGTACTCTCCTTATTCTCTTTAACTAGCAGCGTCACTCAGTCTGGGCTTAGGACTCCAAAGCAGGGGGTAAAAAAAAAAATTAAAAAAAAAATCATCAACTCAGGAAGGATGTCAGCTCTCTACTTGCAAGTTTAAAAATCCTGAAATTGGTTAAGAGATAACACCTTGGTCTCTTTACACGGCTGTGGGGGTTCAGAGAGACTGGAAGCATAGCAGTAAACAGTCTTGGACTGCTGTCATCACAGCAGATCTGTGGTGGCAGTGGTTAAACCCAAGTTGTTTCTTGGATGTTGCTATCCCATGAAGTTGAGAGAGATTCAGGGAGCATTTCCCACACCAGTTCGCTGGAGTCCCTTACCCTTCAAATAGATAGTTCCAACCCAAAATTTCCAAAGCAATACCTGTGTCCTACACATGAACTAAGGTACTCCCTTGCTATCCAGATGTATGGTCAAAGCAGGTAACAGCCTCCTCCTGCATGCTGCAAGTGCTCAAAAGGTGCTTTGACAGACACCTCTCTTCCATGGATTAAGTAGTTTCCTAATAAGACACCTTCTTTGGTGTGGAGAAGGATGAAAAATGTCTGCTGCCACAGATGTCTGATAGGGGCTTTTTAGTTGCAGAGGAACCGAAAATGAAAATATCTTTGCCTCTTAACAATGATATGAAGGAGGATACGGTTTGCTTTGCCTTTTAAAAATATTTTTATTGGCATCCCTCTAGTCCTTTCTTTGTACTGAAAGCAAAGGATCTGGAAATCAGAGGTTTGTGCAGCTATATTCAGAAGTCTATTGTGCTTCTATTATTCTTTGCTAATTGAAGCATAGTGGGAATAGCTAGAGCTGGACAATGCTTCTTAGTGCCTGTAGTTAGCTACATGTAGTGCAGTGCTGAAGTGGTAAAGCACAGAAGACTGAAAGCTGCCCTTCAGCACCTGTTTGATGTTGATTTTTTTTTTTTTTTTGTGTGTTCTGTGTGTTCCTTTTTGTCACCTTTTGCTGCTGTTCTGGAATTTACAGTTCTCATGTATTGTGTGGTCTGTTGAGCTGTCAATAATCACTGCTAGCAGCTACCTTCAATAACAGTGCATCTGCTTGAGTGCATCCAGAGATCTCATACAGAGGGCATAGAAAAATTTTGCTAAGACTTACCTAAATAGGTTAATGTTGCTTGCTTGAAATTTTAAGCTTTTAAATGTAGGTAAAATGAATTTCATGAGTGGTACTTAAGATAAGTGGATTCCAAAGAGGAATTGAACAGAGTCCCTCTTGCATCCCAGTTGAAGAGGAACAGGCATCTGCTGGAACGGGTCCAGTGGAGGGCTATGAGGATGATGAGGGGACTGCAGCACTGCCTTATGAGGAGAGGCTGAGGGATCTGGGGCTGCTTAGTCTGGAGAAGACTAAGAGGGGGTTTAATCAATGTTTCTAAATCTCTGAGGGCTGGGGGTCAAGAATGGGGGGACAGGCTCTGCTCACTTGCTCCCTGGGATAGGCCAAGGAGCAATGGATGTAAGCTGCAGCACAGGAGGTTCCACCTCAACACAAGGGGGAACTTCTTGATTGTAAAGGTCACAGAGCACTGGTACAGGCTCCCCAGATAGGTTGTGGAGTCTCCTTCTCTGGAGCCTTTCAAGGCCTGTTTGGATGTGTTCCTCTGTGATCTGTGCTAGATTGGATGGTCCTGCTCTGGCAGGGGGATTGGACTCCATGATCCTTGGGTCCCTTCCCACCCCTAACATCCTGTGATCCTTTTACATAAGCTGAAGGAAATGAAGCTTTCATAAGGAGGATGTTAAAAAGCAGCCCTCATTGCTATTACCCTTTCCAAACGGGAGCAAATGTAGAGCACAGACTTCCAGTTCCTACTCTCTGCCTATTTTCCAGCTATAACCATCCAGTTCACAGGTGTTCTGTTCTTGTGCTCCAATGTATGGAGGAGATGGATGTCATCCATAGAAACTCTGTGTCTGTTTGGTACACAGTTTGCTTAAGTGCAGCATGGCGAAAAGCATTTCTGGGAAGAGGACATCTAGATTTACAGACCCTCGTCCTTCTCTGAGCTTGACATTTGGAAAGAACACCCTTACTTTGCATTTGTGTGCTCAAACACCTTAAACCCAACTTATTGAGAGGCTGAGCGCTCCTAGCTGCCTGGCATCTCTGGAGCCTTGTGCAAACATTATCTAATGAATCCTCAAAGGACATACTGGGGCTAGTCAAAAAGGTCACTAGTTAATGAAGTGACTTTTCTGAAGCCCTTCAGTGAGTCAGTGGGGAGCTTAGAAGTTTTTTTTTTTGTCTGTGCTTTGTCTAAGTGGCTCAATCCCAGGCTAATTGATGTGGTAAACAAAATCCTCAGGCCCATGGGTAAACTCCAGTGACTGACATCTCACTGGGAAACTTCTGAGGCAGCCTTTGTACTGGTCAGTTCCAGGGGATGGTTTTTCTGGTGGTCATGTTCTTTAGGGCCAAAGAGGGAAATAACAGAAGTAACTTCATTTCCCCACTCTGCCTTTCCTCTATGGAACTCTGAAAGCAGTGCATGACTATTTCTTGTTTTATAGATCTACTAGAGCTTGGCTCCAGGTAGCATCCAAACTCTTAAGCTCTTTTGTGCCTTCTCCAAGCCCTCTTTGTTTGAGAGGTGTAAGGAGTCCCTTACCCATCTGTTCTTTGGGCAGCATGCATTTCTAGTTTGGCTTCCAGATGTTTTTTTTCCCCCTGGGAAATGCAGAACCACAGGCAGAGCTGCAGCACTGGGAGGATTCAGAATTTGTTTTGCAGGTAGACATTGGTAGGAGCTGGTAGCTGGAGAGGGATTAGAGGACCTTCCACTGGGATTTAGCAGAAACTCAGGACCCTTATCTATGCTGGTGGGTCTTCTGCTTACTTCTTCAGGCTAGGCTTTCTGCCTGACCAGGAGTTCCTGAAATGATGTTTTCCTTTCCTGGTGTCTTCCAGCAAGCGGCTCCTCTGTGATGTGGTGATTGTGGCTGAAACCGTGGAGATGGAAGCTCACCGCGTGGTGCTTGCGGCCTGCAGCCCTTACTTCTGTGCCATGTTTACAGGTACTTTTCCTGACACCAGCCACTCCACTTGTGTCAGAAGGGTCACTGTCACCTCAGAGGCTGTGTCTCTGGCAGGAGCTGCAGCACAGCCTGCAGGGAAAGAGGTTCTTTGAGAGAGTGGCAGCTCTGTGGTTTGCTCCAGCTGCTGTGGATGTTGCTGGTCATCCTTGACTAAATCTTTGAGGTTTGGTGTATGATTGCATGGATGTGGGATGAGTGGGAAGCCTATGAATCACAGAAAAGTTACTCTGAGGTTTGGCTCGCTGCTCTTTGGTTTGTTTTTTTTTTTTTTCCCTCCTCTTTAACAAGACCTTGGGTCATGAAAATACATCATTAACATCAAGCACGTGTGCAGTGCCCTGAATGTTCATGGTGCACATCAAAGAAGTTGCTGGCACAGGAGTTGTGGTTTGGAGGCTCAGCCCTGCCGTGGCTGATTTGCAGCAATGGATCTTTAATCTCCTGTGGCACTTTTGGCTGCTGCCTGCACCAGCAGCCTCCTGTTCTCCGTTCCATTGTGCTCCGGCAGCCCTGCCTTGCTGGTGTGTTTTGGTGCTGGTAGATGCAGCCTCAGTGTGAAGGGACAAGGGGACAAAATTCCTTCTCTGATCCCCTGATCCCTGTAGCAGGTACCCTTTGGAGACTGTGCTGAGGAGGGACAGCAAATAAAGCCCTGCCAATCCAAAGGCAGGGGAGTGAGCAGCTCATTTAAATAATTCTAGTGAAATTAGTCTACTTAACTTCCTTCCTTTGCCTTGTCCTGTTTTCCAGGATAAGAACTATCTTAACCAAATATGAAGAAAATGATTGTATGCTCTGGGGAAGGTTTTCTCCTTTTCTTTTTTACTTCCCCCCTACCCCCTATCCTTCAGCTTCAGCATAATGAGGTTTGGGTGTTTTCCCCCTGTTTTGCCTGTGGTTTAGGAGTGGTTTCTTCCTTTCAAGGGCCTTGAGATTAGACCTTGTCTTATTTGCTTTACTGGAAGCAAAGATAGCATTTCCCAGGAAAAAGCTTGTTGTTTGGGAAGCTTTTTTACCATCAGTAATGGAGGGGGAGAGAAAAACACCTCGGGTCTTAACAGACATCTGGAGGTGAGACAAGATGTGGGTCTTGCCAGGGTGCTTTAGTCAGTTTGGTGAGCTAAGGTGGGGAGAGCATTTGTGTGTTGTAGAGTAGTGGTGCTGCACCGTGGCAGTGGCTGTTGGCCATGGAGGTGAGGCAGAGGAGCAGAAGCTGCTCCGAGGCAACCACCTGCGAGGGGCTCCTCCAGGAGGACTTGAGAGCTTCTGCTGCTCGTTCCTGAGGAGAAGCTTGAAAAAGAACAAGTCTTGGAAAAATCCTGTGAGCCTTAGAGGTCACCTGAGGGGGATGGTGGTGGTGAGGGGCTGCTCATGTTTCCATGCAGGAATTCTCTGGGCCGTGTAATCCCTGCTGCCACGAGTTAAACAGTAATCAGCTAACCGCTGTCATGTGGCCGGCTCGGCAGCTTCCCCAGGCTCAGTGACAGCCTTGGCAGCCCCTGGTCCCCTCCCTGGGACGTGTTCCCCGGGGCAGTAGGTTGAGCAAAGAGCAGTTCTCCCTTTGCTTTTTGTTTTTTTCTGTGCCTGGCTAGTCCCAAGTCTCTAAGGTCTGGAGGGTCCTTTTGCAAAGGCTGAATGTGTGATCTCCTTGCAGCCATGGGGTGCTCTGCTCTCTGGAGTGGGACATGAAGATCACAGCTCAGGCATTAGCTGGTTTAGCTTGGGGTGGGGGGGTTGATTCTCACATCAGCAGTCAGGAGCAGTAACACATGTGGATCTTGCAGGACTGGGCAGGAGCTGCTTGTGCACTCTGAGTCCCCACAGGAGCTGCTGCTTTCTGGAGGAGCACTGGAGGAGCTGGAACAGTTCCCCAGCAGTGCTGGTAGCCACATGGCAGTAACTCGTCAGTGTAAAGCAGTGAACTGAACCAGGCTGAGACCTGTAACTTGTCCACATTTGCGTGACACTTGCTCTGCAGACTCTGTTCCTGTGTACCTTGGGCCTGACTTTGGACTCATGAATGACTTTGTGATGACCTTGGGGTCTTTCCTAAGCCATCTGGTGTCTTCTGGTTAGGCATTCCTCAAGGAAATAGCTTTGGGAAGTTCCAAATAAGCAGGCACATTTTCCACTGTGGAAGGGGAGGCGAGACCAAGCACTTCGTAATTGAATGTCCCTTCCTAGCCTGACTATTTAAAGCATTTTTAATGGTGCTTGCTGTTTGCTGAGACCATTCTGTGGGCATAATTTGGGACAGCAGTTTCTATCCATTGAGAAGAAAACACAATCATTTCAGGAAGGATAATGGACACTGCAGTGGTGCTGCTGGAACTGCTCCTGTGATATACCTGAGGGAACTTCAGGAGGAGGGAAGGAGCTGAAGGAGGGAGCACCCACACAGAAACCTCCCCTGCAGGTTTCACAAGTTGCTTCCAAGTGCTCGCCCAGTGCAGGAGAGGCTGTGCTTTGGTTGTCCAATGCATTTGTATTCTCCTGCAGCACATCTCTGACTGGGGAAGCGAGCTGTTGCTGTGTTCTGGAGTGCAGTGTGTAGGAGGCAGGGCAGGCTGCTCTGCTGGGTAAACAAGGCACTGCTGCCTGCTGCAGTTTTGACTGTAGTTTGTCTTGTGACTAAGCAGGACAGCTCTGCTCTCTCCATGCCCTCATGAGCAGAGGGGAATGGGGAGAGCACCACTGGGTGTTGAGTGTGGCCCACGAAGGGCTTGTCTTCAGGAGAGAGGCTGGAGTCTGCTAAGTGTGTGCTGTAGAGAGGGTCTGTTTGGACCCACTCTGTCTGTTCTACTTGCCTTTGCTCCCTCCTGCCCTGTTCCTCGTGTGGATGTGAGGTGATGCCAGTGGTTTGAATTATTCTGTACTTAAGGTATCAGGTAAGCTTCAAGCCTGGTTTATGAAAGACATCCTAGGGGTTGGGTTTTGTGGGCTCTGAGGTGTGTGTTTCTGAAGGACCATGGGAAGAGATGCCTTGGCTGACCCACTCCTCAGCTGCCCATAGCCATGCTTTGGAGGCTGTGTATGCCTTGGGTCTGTGCTCAAAGGAGGTGCCAGCTTCTTGCCTGCTTCTGGTCTGCATCAACCCCTGCCTTGGTTCATTTGTGATGTCTTCAGGTTCTTCCTCACTCTGCAGCATTAGAGACATGGCCAGAGCTTGATTGCACCTGTGTGGCCAGAGAGGTCAGATCCCATCTGTCTGAGAGCCAAGGCATGAGACTCCCCTTTCTCATTGTGTGCTGTTACTAGAGCAGAGGCAGTGGAGGCTGTCGTCAGGCAGGGCTGGCAGCTTGCTGGTGGGTGTGGAAGCCCACACAGCCTTTATTTTTGTTGCCTGTGTCACATGAACACCGCGAAGACAGATGATGCTATCAGATCGCTCCCTCCAAGCTATTTCTGCACTGATCTCCAGGTGCATGCATCTGAGCTTTGCCTCTGCCCCACAGGACCCAGCAAGGGCTGCAGGGCTCTGGCAGCTCCAGCTGCTCTGCTTGCTCCTCACTGTGCAGATGAGGTTTGGCTGGGTGCTCCTTACAGACACCTCCAGCTCCACCTAGGCTGGTGGGAGCTGGCCTGTTTTTGGAAGCCCTTTTTTATCTCTGGAGATATTTTCTTTGGGAGATGAAGTGCATGAAAGAGATGACATTTATTTTGTCAATTAAATAAAAGTCCTGTCTGCTCTGAAGGCTTCCCAAATGTAGGTTGTTTCTCCCTTTGTGCTTTTAGGTTTGCATTCATGGCCTTCTCTGAAGAATGTTTTATTATTAAATTTTTTTTCAAAGTAGAATTTGGGGCAAATATTACTTTACTCTGCATCCCTTGGGATGTTGTTAGCTCTATGAATACTTAATGGTCTGATCCCACTCCTGCTTTTTACCGTCTTACTGGCATAAGTGAAGCTCACAAAGTTCCTTTTCCAGTATCCAGATTCTGCTCAGCCTTGGACCCCCTTTAGCTTCTGACTCTGTGCTGTGCACTTAATGTTCCTGGCCACGTTGTGATGCATGCTGTACGGGGATGTAGGCTGTAATTACTTCTCCCATAGGCTGCAGGAACTATTTTTCATTTAATCTCCCAGCAGTACTGAGTCACCAGATTTCTCAGAGTAGTGATTATTCACAGTCAGGTTTAAGAGCTGCCACCTCTTCATGCTGCCCTTTTGCTTAGCTGCTTTGCTTCTCTTATCTCTCTCTTTCCGCTTGGGAATTTTGTTCTCTGTTGTCTGTGGTTCCTCAAGATTGTGGTGATTAGAACCTGGATGAGGTCACTCTGTATGTGGATACTGGGAGGGTCCTGGGGAGTCCTTTCTCCTGCTCCCCAGTGTGCTTTTGTTCCTGGGATGTGCTCCTGTTGTGCACTGGGTGCGTGCCTGTTGCACCTGCACAGTGACAGCCACAACAGCAGTACCAGAGAGATGTGGAGGTGCTGGAGCAGGTGCAGAGGAGGGCAACGAATCTGGGGAAGGGCCTGGAAAGTAAAGCTTATGAGGAGTGAGTGAGGGAGCTGGAGATAGTTAGTTTGAGGAAGAGGAGGCTGAGGGGAGACCTCATTGCTGTCTACATCTACCTAAAGGGACATTGTGGAGAGGCTGCTGCTGGGCTCTTCTCACAGGTAGTTGGAAACAACAAAGGGGAATGGCCTCAAGCTGAGGCTGGGGAGGTTTAGATTGGACATCAGGAAAAAGTTTTTCATGGAGAGAGTGGTCAGGGACTGGAATGAGCTGCCCAGGGAGGTGGTGGAGTCACCCACCCTGGATGTGTTTAAAGGTGGTTTGGATGTGGTCCTTGGGGATATGGTTTAAGGTGAATCTTGTAGAGTAGGGTTCTAGGTTGGACTGGGTGATCCTGAGGGGCTTTGCCAACCTGCATGTTTCTGTGATTCTGAGATGTTTTGGAGATGGCTTTAGGAAGCTGCTGGCAATCTTGCTGGGTTGTCCTTTGATGACCAGGGATAGTGCTGGGGCAGTCTTTTAGTCAGATACAAGGAGGATGTGCTGGATGTCTGAGGAGCAAGGGCTGGCAAAGCAACCTCTAATTGTCCTTTTGCAACGACTTTCAGGAGACATGTCTGAGAGTAAAGCCAAGAAGATTGAGATAAAAGACGTTGATGGGCAGACCCTGAGGAAGCTGATTGATTACATCTACACCGCTGAGATCGAGGTCACGGAAGAGAATGTGCAGGTAGGTTTGGTTCAGCAGCTCCTGTGGAGACCCAAGTGAAAAGCTTGAAACTCAGAGGGCACAAGTCCCTGGGGGGTGAGTGATCTCTTCAGGCTGCAGAAAGGAAAAGGCTGAGCTTGAAAAGAGCTACTTCCAGCCTCTGTTTAGTCTTGAGGCACTTTGCTGCTTTCCCAGCGCTTAAGTCATGTCGCATTTAGCTTTTGTGTCGGGCACTTGTGACAAGAGCAGGCATTTGCCTTCCAAGGAGCTGTGCTGACTTGTGGGTCAGTCTGTCGAAGGTCAGGGTAGACTCAAACAAGCAGCAAGGCAAACGTTGTTTTGAGGTTGTGCCAGTGGAATCTGGCCGTTAGTTTTTAAATTCCTCTGGGGAGTTTGGGTTGTTTGGCAGAGCTTGGAGTGGAATCTGTTGTTCAGGTGAGGGCATTCTGTTTTTGAGTGTGTCTGTGTGCTCTCAGTCTCCTATTTCTTTGAGGTAAATATTTGTCCAGAAGTGGGTAGAGTAATTGAAAGGCAGCCTGCAGATAAAACAGGATGCTCAGGAAGAGAGCGTTTTGCTGTGGCTGCTGGTAGAGCTTTTTCTTTGACTCCACTTGTATTTGTAGGAAGAAAATAGCTGTGCACTTAGGCACTGATTTATAGAAGGGGTGCTGGGAGCTCCTGTGTGGATGTACATTTTGGTTGCTCTCCATCTTTGCTCACAAGAGGCAGCTTGAACCTGTTGTCTCCTCTCTGTGATGTGAGTGGTGGTTAGGGTAAGCAGCCTGCCCCTATGGTGCTGGAGAGTGGCAGTGTCGCTGTATGTGTTCTGATTAATGTTCTTGACCTAATTAAAGATGGCAAAATTAGACTGGTTCTGCTTGGAAGGAGGTCCTTGCTGTGGGTGGGACCTGCTCTTCTGCTCCAGGCCTTGGGGAAGGGTGTGGGTTCTTGCTGACCTCTCTCTTCCTGTTGTACAAAACCCTGAGCAATGGCCACTCTGCAGCCTAAGGCCTGTGCCACCCTTTGTGACCTAAGTCTGTGGGTGCCGTATTTGGCCCCTTTTGTCCTCTGTTTATGCGTGCTTGACTTTCTGGCATGCTGTCAACCTGGCAGTTGTCTTATTGGTAGGACCCTGGTTGCCTTACAGTGAGGCTGAGGACCACCAAGTGAGGAGACCTTCAAGGTGCCATTGCAGCGAAGAAGCTGAGGCTCAGACCCAGCTTTGGGCCACTTGGACCTGCTGTCTGCTGGTGCTTAATTATAGCATGTAGTCAGGATCATCAGGAGCTGAGGCACATTGCTACTGGAGTGGAGTTCCTTGGACCTTTGGGATCTTCCATTTGCACACTCTCAGGCTGGTCCCTTTTCCTGTGGGAAATGTGGAGACTGCATCCACATGCTTTCTGCAGTGGCTGCTTTGCTTGCATGCTGCTGGTTGTTAGGTGGCCTGGGAGCACCCACTCGGCACGTGGGACGTGCTGAGCTCAGGATACCATCTGGTGTGCCTTGAATGAAGCTTGCTCGAAGTGACTGTGCATGCTCTGGCTGTTTTCTCATGAGAGCATTTCAGTGATGGAGTGCAGCTGCACCTGGGTGTCAGCAGCTGGAGAGTCAGCTCAGTCCTGCTGTATTGGCATCTTCCAGGATGCCTGTGAAGAAGTCCAGATGTTACCTTTTCTGAGCAACCAGAAAACCTGCCTTCTGTGGCCTATGGAGTACAAAGAGTTAAATGAAGAACTCTCTCTGTATTTTAGCTTCCATCTCTCAGACAGTAAGATAAAAAAAGAGTAAAGTTGGTGCATGCTAAGGCTTGGGCATGGTGGTTTTTTTTTTTTTTTCCCCATCTGGTAAAGCAGGTCCTTTAACTACAGGATTTAGTTAAATAACCACTCTGTGAATAACTCTTTTGGCTGGAAGCAAATTAATTCGTGGGAGCTAAGAAACGAAGCTGATGTAAAGCAAGATTGATTGACTAATTTAAATTTTATTATATGTTTAAAAATGTCCATGCTGAAAATGTTTGATGGGATTTAATAGAATTTTTTTTTTCTGATGAAACCAACAGAAAGTTGAGAGAGAAATTTCCAGGCTGTCTCTAGATGTTTTAGCCCTGATCAGAATGCCATAAAGAAATGAATGTTCACCTGCAGCCACAGCAAGGAAAGGTTACAGAGAGGAACATTCTGTGATTCTCTGGAAAGGTTCTCATCGGTGAAGGCAAACAGCAAGAAATACAAGATAGGAAGCTCCTTGCAGTCTCTGGGTTGGATTAGCAGTGCCAGTCTGAGGAAGAAGTGAGCAGGTTTGATGCTTTGCATTGCCCCCTTCTGCTGCTGCACAGCTTTGTGCCAGCCATCCAGCTGGAAGGATGCCTCAGGAGTGGCTGTGTGGTGGTGTTTTAGCAATGTTCTTTTACAGTCTTGCTTGAGTTCTATACAGACTTCCTCTTCCCAGCAGGAATCTCTGAGCTCTTCAGTTGCCATGTCACGCACACTGGTTTTCTAGTAGGGAAAGGCTACATTTTTAAAAGTGTAGGGGGTTTTTATCTTTTCTTTTTTTTTTTTTTTTTCCCCCCATCACCCAAGACTTCAGCAGTGGAAGAAGCAGGTTTTGGGTATAGGTACCAGGTAATTCCTTCATAGAAACTGCAAGAGATTCCTAAGTGGCATTAACTGAGCAGATGCAGCCAAGCTACCAAAAAGGTGTGAATAGGTAAGACAGTATCTTGTTAGTGGGCAAAATAAAACGAGTAGAATTGAAATGAGAAGATGATGAGCAGTAAAGGTAACAAACGTGGAGTGTGGGAATGAGTGTTCTGAAGAGTGCTTGAATGCTGCACGTAATAGGATCTTTTTTTTCTTTTGCAGGCCTGGTGTGGTGTTCAGGAAGTGAGACTCTCTAAGCACTTACTTTTCTAGCTGATTGTCATTTCGTTGCACCAAGTGGGGCTTGTTTTGTTCTCTTCAGTAAGGAAGGATGTGTGTGCGTGGAGCCAAGCCTGGACAGTCACTTCCAGTCATCGCTGATGTAGTGACTTACCGGAGAGGTTCATGCAATTCCTCCTCAAGAGTATGTCCCAAATGTGCTGGTGGAGGGGATTTTTCAGACCTAGCTCCATGAGGGAGAGCACTGAAGCCACGTGGGAGTGATTATTCTCTTCTGACTCCTTTGGTGAAGAGGATGCGTGGGTGAGAATTGCCCCAACAAATGCAGGCCTGCTTTGTGCGTTGGAGCTTCAGCTTTAGAGGCAGATTTCAAGCAGGTATGGATGCAGTAGGAGGAAGACTTAGGGATGATGGATGATAGAGAGGCTTCTGTGCTGAGCTGTGTTTTGCCCCTGAATGCACATTTGGAATTTAACCTCCCACTTGTTTGGAAGGCAAGGAGCAGGGGAACAATTTCTGTCTTCATTGCAGTCGTGTTGTAGTCTCAGGAAAATCCATCCTGGGATTTCTGCCTTCTGGTCCTCTTCCGTTGCACCCTGCATCAAGGTTGACTGTAAAGATTCGTATGTGTGACAAAATGACAACACTTGTTTGAAGGTGGAGATTGTTAAATTGATTTTGAAGAAAGTTGTGCTGTGCAGTTTATGTGGAAGTGAGGAAAGCTGAAGTGAGAGACTTGGGGAAGCAGATGGATGCTTGTGTGCAGCCCTGGCTGGCTTCAATGGAAGGCCTGTGCACATGTCAAAGCAAGCAGAGGGCTTTTTGCTGCTTACCTGTCCAGAGCAGTTGGCTGTTCAAAAGATCATCCCTTGAACTTTTCAGGGAGGTCTTTGGTTTTGCAGTTGATCTGGCTGCACTGCTCCTCACTTTCCAATGCTCATATCAAACCTGCCAGCTTGGAGAAGAGTGAGGAGAGCAAAGTCCAGTGCTGGAGCAGTGGCTCAACACAGTGTCTTTGAGCAGAGCTGCATGAAGAGGAGATTTGGGAGGAGACCTCTCCTTCTCCTAGGTGGTCCTGAGAGAAAACCAGGACCTGTGGTTACAGACAGTGGATCTAGAGCCTCTTCAGCCTGTCCCACCCATCCTTACTGATGGCACTTGAGGACTCACAGGCAGCCTGAGAGTCACCCTCCCAATGAAGTGAGTCATGACCCTTAGAGATAGAATGATTTCCTGGGAACAGTCCTGATTAACCTGATTTCATAATAACATCCTTAGAAAGGAGCTGCACTGTGCCAGGTGTGGTGTGGCCTTGTGTACTGCCAGGGTTCCAGATGTGGCTCATCCACAGAATGAAATCTGAAATGAGCTGTCTGGGAGAAACAGATACTGAAACTGTCAGCTTTGTGGAGTAATTGTAATAAAAAATGGCTTGGAAAAGGAGGAAAAAAGCCTTGCTAGAAGCTGTATCACTTCCTTTTCTGAAGTGTGCTTCTGCATCTCTGTGCCTTTCCCTAGAGAGTTAGGGCTTCACAAGAAGGAAGCAGAGTATCCGTGACAGATGCAGTTTTGATGATAAGGGGGTGATAAGTGGGTCACTTCATCTCCTTTCCTGTGCTTCACTCCAAAAGCAAGCCCAGGCTGAGGCAGCAGCTTTCAGCTCAGCTTTAGGAGCTATCTTACTCCATTAGCTCTTCCTGGCCATGCACTGCCCTCCCTGGAGTGCTGGAGAGCCCTGACCAACAGCAGGGCTGGCTTCTCCAGAGGGCTATAGCCGTTGGATTTGGAGCCCTTCTGAGGCCTACAGAGAGTCTTTTAAATCCAATTGGTCTAATAGAAACATGAGGAGAAGCTTGTGGCTGTGGCACCAGGGGACTCTGCTGCATTTTCAGCCCACCAAGGGATGCTGTGCCTGTTCCATGCGGTGAAACTGGAGAAGGTAGATCAAGAGGGAAGTTACCAGCTGCACCCCTGCTTGCTTGCTCACCTCTATATTCCTTGTGTGCTTGCTCCTGGAGAGGTTTCATGGCTCCCTCATTCTGTCACACATGCTTTTGCTGGGGCTATTTCCTCCCAGGTGGAGCATTTAACTAAAAGCACCATTATTCACCCTCTGTGCTGCTGGCAGCAGTCGGGGAATGATAAAGCCTAATTGCCTGCCTTGCACTGCAAAGCCACGTTAGGGTCATGTAGTTTTATCTCCACTACTTGTGCAGTTTAGAGCCATTTATTTAAAACTGAGTATTTAACCTGCCGTGCAGACACACAATCTGCTTCTTTCTCTGGTCACAGATTCTCCTGGGAGCCTGCCCGGGAGCTGTCTCTCTGTTGGGGCAGATGTGCAGTCCCAGCTGTGGCCCTGGCTGTGCTGCTGAGGGATTACAGCCAGGATTTGTGTTTGGCTTCCAATTTGACTAAATTGTCAAAGCTGCTTAGAAGCTTTAACGCATCCCTGCCTCAGGGAAATGCTCTCCCACTTTTTACAGAGGAGGTATGGGTTAATTTTTGGCCGAGGTTACCTGGAAGGCTGTGTCGGAGCAGAGCAGAGAACTAACTCCTGCCTCTGGACTCCTGCCCGTTGAGTGAGCCTTAGAGCAGAGCAGAGAACTAACCCCTGCCTCTGGAGTCCTGCCTGTTGAGTGAGCTTTAGAACAACTTTGGGCCGAGAGGTGTCCCTGGTTCAGAGACATCCAAGTGAAAGTGTTTAGTGGCACAGGAAGTGCTGTGTAAAACTGGAGCTCGGTGCAGGATGTGCAGAGTGAGAGGGCACAGCTGCTGGGCTAAGATGGTTTTGTGTGATTGTGTTTGTGTGTGCCCATGGCTATAAACACATATACACCATAGATGAGGCTCTGGATGTAGTTAGCAGAGAAGTCAGTCTCTGTAGTAATAGCAGATACTTTTGCTACAGCTCCTAGAGGCTGTTGGGTTTTGGTAGGGAGGCTGATCTGGTGGAGAAGCCTCCTCTCTGTGAATCATTTGCCGTGGTTGCAGTTCAAATCTTCAGAACCAAATCAGACCCCAGGGAGTAACTGGCCTGGATGTTAATGGGGCTGCAGTTTGGTGCTGCTGCATGTTTAGGCAGGGCATTTCCTCTTGTTATTTCTAAAGGAAACAGACTTTGTGCGGGCGGATATCCTTTGCTTGCTTTTTGCCTTCCCTGGTAAAAACAAGGTGAGCGGCGAGATGTTCAGCTGGGAAATCAGAAAGAGAAAATCTCCTTCTCTCTTCAGGGGCTGTTCACATCCTACTTCAGAACAGTATTCTAGGATAATGCCCCTTGCCCTGCAGTAGTGCAGGGCTTCTTTGCTGCCCTCTAACCAGGACGAGGCTGTTCAGCAGCATGAGGATGCTGAGGGGGCTGTAGCAGGTGGGTGGTGGTGATAGTAGGGAGTACCTTCTGGTTTAGAGGCAGTATCCCAAAGCACTCAAGGCAAGCAGCCCACCTGGGGGTGCGTGGAGGAAGCTCTGTGCAGGGAGTCTGACTTCCTTAGCCACAGTTCTGTGCAGCTCAGTTGCTTACCTTTCTGCTGATATTAGGAGATGGTTCAGCTAGATAGAAAGTGGTTCACAGCTAGGTTTCAGAATTGCAAGCCCATTCCTATCTTGATTTAGTCACAACCACGAACTAATCTCTTCCTGGCATCAAGAGGCTTGGGCCAAAATGAGCTCCTGGGTTAATTGATTTATTTTTTTTTTATTGTTGCCTGTTGGAGTGGCTGCTTGGCAGCAGTCAGTGTACAGCTGGGCTGGAGCTGAAATGCATCAGTGACTTAGAGAAGACCTGGGGCAGTTTGTGAGTATCCTCACCCTGGGGACTCTGGGCGCAGGCAGGCAGGGACATGGAAGGGACATCCTTTTTCCTTCTCTGCCATGGAGATGCAGGGAGGTGAAGGCTGTTAACCTGTTAGTTTTGTTTCAGAGCCTCTTGGTGGTGGTTTTTTTTTGAGTTGGGAATAATTCTCCGGAAATCTGTGCTCAGATGGTGAGCGCAGATGCCCAGCTGGGAGGACATGTGTGATGCAGCCAGGGCTGTGGAAGAGCTGGGATAAGACACGTCTGCAGTTGCTGCACGACCTAAGAAAGGAAGTAGCTGATGTCACGGGCTGTAATATCCCCACTGGCTTTATTTTCTGCTTCCTTTCCCACTCCCTGGCCTCAGAGGTGGTCCTCCCAGCAGATGTCACATTCCTGATGCACTTCTGTCCCTCATTTCTGCACTTAGTTTTGTAGATGAGAAGCAGTGCCTCATCTTCAGCTGCGGTCATGACCAAGTGTCCACAGAATTGTGTGAGTGGAGATGAGAGCTGTTGCTTTGAAGAGTTGGCCTCATCCTTTCTGAGAGCTTTACTGTCACCAGAACCTGCTTGAGCTTCTGTGCACTCCCTCCCTTACAGGGCATTTTGGGCACCCTGCTGACAAGCCAGTATGGCTTTGTTGGAAATAAGACAGTTCAAGGTGCTGGAGAGTGCTGGGCTGCTATGGGCTGTGGGTGTGATGGTAATGCACAGAAACAGTATAAAACACTTCAAGGACAAAAAAACCCCAAACAACAGTTAAAAAAAAAACCCTCAAATCTGTGTGTAGGACTTAGCTAGAGTAAAGTCAGGAGCTCAGGTGCATCTTTGGCTGCTTATGTTGTGTCCTCCTTTTACCTGCCTTGAGGTTGTGTGAGAAGAGCTCTGCTTTTAGCCCAGCATGGGATAGCCATTTCCATCTCTGGCAGCACAGATGACAATTTTCTACATACAGATATGCTAAAACTTTAACCTCAACTTTAATCCCCCCAGGGGATGTGTCCCTGTCCAAAGGGGAATTGCAGCTAATTTGTGCACGCCGCGAACCCAACTTTGTTAACTCTTAATTCCCCTTTCTTGCCTTCTGCAGGTTTTGTTGCCAGCTGCTAGCTTATTGCAACTGATGGATGTTAGAAAAAACTGCTGTGACTTCCTTCAGTCCCAGCTGCACCCCACCAACTGCCTTGGAATCCGAGCGTTCGCCGACGTGCACGCGTGTACCGAGCTGCTGCAGCAGGCGAACGCCTACGCAGGTGAGGGCAGGGTCCTCTCTCTCTGCAGGTCAACCTGCTTCCAGCTACAGGGACTCTCAGGTTGAGCAAGATCAGCAGGTCCTGGTTGTTTTCTTCATGCTTTTGTAGTATTAGAACAGAAAATGGAGTGCATTGGGTTGGAAGGGACCTTTAGAGGTCAACTTTCCTGCAGTAAGCAGGGACACCTTCAACTACAGCTGGTTGCTCAGAGCCCCATCAATCCTGACCTTGAATGTCTCTAGGGATGGGACCTCCACCACCTCCCCAGGCAACCTGTTCCAGTGTTCCCTCACTGTAAAGAACTTCTTCCTGATGTGCAGTCTAAATCTGTTCTTTTCTAGTCAAAAACCATTGCCCCTTGCTCTGTTACTACATACCCTCGTAGGGTGTAGACTTGTGACTTTGTGTGATACCACAAACTGTGCTTTGGTCCCAGAGGAACACCTAAGGAGGTAAAAAAAACTCCTGATCCTCTGAATCCCAGCCCACACAATGTTTTATTAGTATCTTCCTAGTGAGCATTTTGTCTGTTCAAGAGCACAGTGTTGCTGATGTCCTCCCTGTGTGTGCTGCCCTGTGAGAGCAGCAGGCAGTGCTGGGAATAAATAGCACAGGGTAGTAGCTAGGACAGCTAAAATTGTCATTTAATTGGGGCCTCTGATCTGTGGAGCAATGGGCACTTAACCCAAGCATAGATAGACTTGTTCCTTGGCTGTTTACTTGCAATAAGTAGGTTCTGGCAATGGCTTTCAGCATTTCTCCTCCACATTGTAAATGCGAAGCTGTTCCAAGCAGCTCCAAGCTCTTAACTCCCAGTGCTTTCCAGTTTCCTCCAGCAGAGTTGCCCTTGACCTCTGCCTGGGAGAAGCTGGTAGTTTTCTCAGCTCAGTTTGGTTTTCTGCTTTTTAGCCTGTTTGTGTGGAGAAAAATACACCTGCTGTCTGCCGGAGCACCTGCTCTGTTCTGTAATGTTTCCCTTGGTATGGTTTTGTCTTTAATTGGACCATAAGTAGGCTCAGTGGAATGAAAAAGTGCCCACCAAGTGTTCCCCTATTCTCCTGCAAATAAAACCTTTTCAGCTGCTGTGGTTGTATTATCCCCTGGAGGAAAAGGTACCCTGGAAGGAATGGTTAATTGTAGAAAGGCCTTCTTGTAATATCTCATTATCCTTGCTTCCAGGCCCTGTTTAATCTTTAACCCAACAAGCAGTGCATTCACTGTATATTTATTTGGTTGTTTGGCAATTAGAAAGTCTACTTTGTTGTTTTATAGGCCTTTCTAAGTCCTAGTTAGTACAGGAGCCCATGCAATGTTAATGGAACTTCATTAATAAAAATGCCATTAACATTCTTTTCACTTTGTTATTTATGTAACAGCCTTAAACCAAGACACAAGTCTCCAGGCTCAAGAGTCCCTGTGTGCATGGGCTCAGTTGCTTGAGAAGTGCTTAGGTTCTGGCCAATGGATAACTTTAGTAGGTGGAGGAACCTTCCTGATGCAGGCACAAGTTACTTTATTAAAATGAGTTAATGTGTTTACTTGCCTCCAACTAATAATAAGAGATCAAACATCTTTGTACTGCCAGATGCCAGTCCAGAATGAGTAGGAGATTGTGTCCAGAAGTCTGAGTGCATCCAGTCTTGCTGTGTTGGGATCGTTTCCTGCTTCTCAAGTATTCAGGGCCAAAAGAGTTCATTAGATCTGTGTATGATTTCCAGAATCACAGAGTACTAAAATTTGTCCAAATACTGCTATTTTTAGCCAGAACCTTTGGCTTAACTGTTGCGATGTTGTCCTCATTAGACCAAGTAGGATTGGGGAAGCCCAGGTGCCTTTTCAGCACTGGGACTGGCGAGGATTTGTTTGGGTGTGATCTCTGAGGAGCTCTTCTCTGGAAGTTCTGCCAGCTCATGTCCCTGTGGTGCTGCTTTTTGGCAGGCAGAGTCTGCAGATGTGAAAATGAGAGGCAGATCTTGCTGTGAAGGGAGCTCTTGGGATACATCAGTCTAAGCTGCTCAAAGCTGAAGGATTAGAACTTGAAAAAGCTGCTTCAGATAGAGTGTCTGAGATCCGTGTTTCTGTAGTTCAACCAAAGATAAGTGAGACTTAGCAGGTGAGATTAAATTGGCATGTCTGTGTAAGAAATGCTTGCAGAGCTAAAGTTGTCACTGACAGGCTAACAGCAGTTGTGACCTAGAAACTGTTTTTTTAAGGCAGTAACCCTTTCCTAGTGAGCTTTGTCTGGGTGGCTTTGTGGGATGGTTTAGATTGGAAGGGAGTTTAAAGATCTTCTAGTTCCATCCCTCCTGCCCTGGGCAGGGTCATGATATTCCTTACAGGATTTGATAATTCTTTTTGGACCTGTGTTGCAATCCAATTTGGGATTCTAAGCAGGGATATTCATTGTTTTCAGGTGGAAAGGAGTTTGGAGGCAAAAAGGGAGAGAAAGAAATGTCTGCAGCTGCAGGCTTAAGTAGAAAATAGGCAAAGCTTCTGGGGAAGATAAGTGCTGAGGGTTTGGAGCAGCAGAAAGGTTAAATTTACATGTTTTTGGGGAAAGAGGTAAAAGGAGGGAGCAGAGCTGATCCCATGTGCGGGCAGAGGACAAGGGTCTCCCTTCTCACCTGTCCCTGTGCTTCCTCGCTCAGATTTAGCTGGGTGCCCTGGAACTCCTCATGGTGTGCTGCGGGGAGTATGCACTAAGCCCACTGTTTGACTGCTTCATACTAAAGCTGGGCTTTCCTTTGAATATCTGTGAACATCAAGGACCCTAGCTGGAGTCTCTCAGCCAGGTGTTGAGCAATTCTGCTCTTGTCTTGCTGTGGAAGCAGCAAGAACTGACCGGAGGTGGCCAGATCATTCACCGCATCACACTGGCACTGGCTCAATTGCCACTTTTCAAGTCAGATTTGCCACTGGAAGGTCCTCGGTGGCTTTGCAGAAAGCGAAGTTCTGATTGAATGCTGTTCATGAAAATGTCTCTTGAGGTTTTGTGTTACCCGAAATGACATCGAGTTCCTTTCACCTGCTCCGAGTCTATTTTCTGTTTCTCTTGCGCTGTGCAGCCGCCGCGTGTCCTTTGCCTCGGGTGCTCAGAGTGGCTCTCCGAATGCTGTTGTCCTTCTGTTGGCTGAAAGCATGGATTTCATTCTAATCTTCTGTTCCCCCTTTTCCTTTGTTGAACAGAGCAGCACTTTCCGGAGGTGATGCTAGGAGAAGAATTTCTTAGCCTTAGTCTGGACCAGGTTTGCACTTTGATATCGAGTGACAAGCTCACAGTCTCCTCTGAAGAAAAGGTACAGTAAATTGTACAGCAACAGCGAATGGAAGAATGCTGTAACGTTTCTAGGTCTTACATCAGGAACTGTTCTTATGTTATGCTCTTTTGGGGCCATTTTCCAACAGTGATCACGTGGAAAGGAAAATTAAAAATAATGTGAATCCAAACCCCACATAAAATTGACCTTCACTTGGTTGTTCTTTGCAGGAAGTAATGGTTCTCAGATCCATATCACTTCCAAAAGCCCTAGGGGCCAGAACCGAATATCTTTCCTCTCTGGAAAACTAGGAACCTCCCATTTGCTGTAGTGTAAAGTTCTTACTGCCTGCTGTAAAACCTCCAAAAAAGGTGAATTTCATTAGGCCAGGGAGGAGTGTTGGTTTCTGTCGCATATCAGACAGAGTGACTAAAGGAGCCTTGCAACCACAGAGAAGGAAGGAAACATTTTTCCAACATCATTAATGTTTTGAATGGAAGAGGGGGTAAAAGACACTGTTTGAAGTTATTTTGTGGTTGAAATGTTCACATCTCTAGTAGTCTGTAGTCCTGGGGATGAGGATCACTAATTATGGTACTTGATGATGGTCCAGCTCCTTTCTCTGGCATAGGTTTCTTGTATGACATGCAGCAGGCTTCTGGACAGAGGTACCCACCTTGAGACCTTCAGCTGACTTCTGAATTGTGGCTGTGGGGAGATGCACACTTATGGAAGGCTACCAAAAGCTTGAGTGTTATGCAACTTGTAACTTCAGGAGAGCTGCTGGATGCCTGAGTTCTGGTGGGATGATGTAGACCTGGACGTGCTTGGTGCTGCTGGTCTGTGCACACCTATGTGTGTGCACCCATCCTTGCAGACAAGTGGGTGCTTGGTCCCATAGGGACTGTAAAGCTTGGCAGAGAGCCTGCCCTGTGTGAGGTGTGAATGCAGCAAGGCTTCATTTGGATCCTAAGCCAGCAAACTCAGGGGCTTTGGCAGCGCATTTCTGCAGGCGTGGTGCTGGCACGGGAGCCTTGGCAGGGTGCTGCGAGGTGCCACATGGGCCACAGAGCCACAGAGGGGAAAAATAAATGGCCTGAACTCGCAGCAGAATTGGTGTGCATCAGCCAAGCAGCCTGCAAAGGGAAATGCAAGTTTAGTAACCCATTTTTTCCAGTCCTGTGCAGCATTGTTAAAAAGCTTTTACTGGCCTCTTGCCCAGAGAAATCAAAGTGCTGCCTCCCTCCCTCATCTGAGCTTTATGCAACCAAACCCAGCATTTCTTTAGCTGATTGTTAAAGTTGAGGATGCAAGGCAGTGGAAGGAAATGTGGGCATGAGCTGTGCCTTCAAAACAACAGCAGAGAGGCAGAGAATGGAACTGCAACATAGACATGAAAAAAACAGTGCTGGAGTCCAGAGAAGTGCTGAGAATTGAGGTCAGACTTGTAGGTAGGCTGCTGCTTTGTGTTAGCTTCACGACAGACAAAGCAGTCTACCTCACCCTTAGTCTTCCCATCTGCTAATGTATGGGATAAATCTTAAAATAAATTAATATATAGAAGTATATGTGTGTGTATCTGTGTATAGATAACACACACAGACACTTGCCTATGTGTATGCTTGTGCCCATGTGGTGGAGAGAGAACCAGATGATGTAAGTAGGCAAATGCTTCAAACACCTGAGACTTCAGTTGTCTCAGACAGATTTCAGGAGAGGCTTTCTTGTTCCTGCTCTTACCATGTCTTACACATGCACAGCAGTCTGTGAGCCAGAGCATTCCCATCTCTAGCTCCTCATGAAGTGTTAGAGCTGAGACTTTCCAGGGCCAGAAGGTAACAAGGCCAAGGAGGGAAGCATTGCCCTCATAAAGCCTCAAGGCGTGTGTGTCCAAGAGCTTGTGTGTCCCCCCCATCCTCTGCCACCTCCATTGCTAATACCAGTTGGCCTAATAAAATATATTTGTCATCTCCATGAATTTTGACATAATTATATCCCCAGGCCATCAGGACTACAAAAGTTGTCTGCTTCCACAGAAATCTCTTCTGATTGTAAAATGGTGGCAGCAGTTCCCCATTACTCAAAGATTATCCTCCTTTTTCTCCCCCTCTCTCCTTCTTGCTGTTCCTAGCCTCTGTGCTTGCACAAGGACCTTTTTGGTCAAGGGCAAAGTTTTATTTTGGTCCCTGCCTGCTCTTTTTTTGCTCTAGCTGAGTAATCACAAGAGTTTTACCAATGCTTTCAGCACCTGACCTAATTGGCTGATTATAAACAAGGGAAAAGTGTTTTTTAAAAAAATCTTTTCTTTTTTTCACATTTACTCCTGGAGTGTGAACTGGAGGAGCTGCCAGCCCTTGGGAAAGGGCTGCTGCCAACTGGGAACAGTGACAAAAGAAATGGATGGAATACCTTTTTTAAAGGGTTGAGGATTTTTGGATTGGGGATTTTATACAGAAGCCAGGCACTGACTTAGCTCACGCTGCTAACACGCAGTAGAAGCTGATGCACAATTTGGTCCTTACTCCTGGAAGCATCTAACAAGGGGAGTTTTGTCTGGAGAGCCTGGGAAAGCTCCTGGGCTTGCTGTTTGCTTAGTGTGCAGAAAGAGGATCCTCCAGGCTGTACACAGTGTGGAGCAGGGAATCTACCTCTCCCAGCCTGCTCCTGCAGCCAGGCAGGTGCCAGCCATGCCCCTGCTCTGAATCAAGCTGTGTGGGTCATGATTTCACTTCACAGCCTTGCAGTTGCTGATGTGTGGCTGGAGAAGTCTCTCTCCCAGTGAACTGCTCGGGGTCTGCAGTGGGCACAGTGTTGCAGAGGGAGGGCATGGCAATAATGGCAACAGATGTGACCCTTAGAGAGATTCCTGGCTTAAGTTAACATTTTTTTCCTCCCCTTCTTAGAAAATTAGGAGTTGTAACCAACAGAAGGTGCCAGAATGTGGCTGCTCCCTCCCTGGAGCCAGGTTGGAGAAGGCCTTGAGTGACCTGTTCTGGTGGGAGGTGTCCCTGCCTATGGTGGGGGCGTTGGAACTGGATGAGCTTTGAGATCCCTTCCAACCTAAACCATTCTATGAATCTCTGATTATAAAAACAAAATCTGTTAGAGTAGGCACAGCATGGTGGCATCAGCATGTGTGGAACTCAGGAGTGGCCTCCAGCACCAAGGAAGCAGTTTACTCCTCCTGCACATCCACTTTACCTTCTTTTGCTGTCATCTTGGTCTGCAGCTGGGCATGTCCCTGTCCTGTGGCCTGGTTTGGTAGCTCAGCATTTGTGCAGCAGAGGTTAACAAAAAGCCTGCCTGGTGGCTAAAGGTTTGCTTTATGCTCCTGCCACGCTCATTTGCAATTAAAAGGATCTCACAACCTAGTTTCTCCTTTCAAGGCCTTGTAGCCCAAGCAAGATTGTTTGTTTATTTCCATTTAAAAATACTTGGAGGTTCTGCAGGAGATGTTTTCCTCTGTGTTTGCTGGGATTTGGTTCCATGGCTCCCTGTTGTGTTGCTGAAATCCTCATGGCAGCATCCTGAATTCCAGGCAGCTGAGCAGGAGCATTTGTTGGCGTGGGAAATTGGGCTGGTGCTTTACTGCCTTTTTTAAAACAATAAAATATATAGTTTAGCCTAAGAGGAAGAACCTTCTTTTTGCTCTGCCTCTCCTTTGTGGGAGGGGGCATCTGCCAGTGCCTCCTGTGAATAAACTTGCCAGCTGTAGTTGAGAGCTGAGAGATTGTGCCCTCGGTTCTGGTTGATTTTGTCCAATTAGTGACCTTGGACCACACAAAATGGTTTCCTGGGGAGGGATGGAAAGAAAGGGGGGGGAATAAAAAAAAAAAAAAAAAGATCTGTGCAAATTGACCTGACCATTTGGTGACCCCAGAGGGAAGTTGAAACCAAGGGCACTGGCCCAAGTGTGCTTGGGGCAAAGGGCCAGCAATGGTTTTCCAGGGGGCTGGGGTCTGTGAGGAGAGGGCTGTGCTCAGTGTCCCCCAAAGTAACTGGGTGGTGAGAGCAGTTGGGGAATTTTGCCTGCAGAGATGGAGTTTAACTTTGACCCTGGGGGGAAACGAATGATTCAGATCCTGCCGTGCAGCGCCTGCTCCAGCCCCTCTGCTTGCCTTGCTGGGTGTTTCAGGAAGCCTTTCTCACTCCTGGTGACATTTTTAGGGCTCTCTTTTGGGAGGAGTGAGGCTGTTGGTTATGTAAGCACATGCATATTCATGCAGGAGCCCACATAGGAAGCTTCTGCCCACATCTGTTCCTCCTGCTGCATGGGGTGGTTTGTGAGCCGTTTGTCACGGAGTCAAAGTTTGGATCTTATCTGAACTGGTTGGATCTGGGAGCAGAACTACATTTCAGCTCAAACCAGTCGTCCTTGCTTCCCAGCTGGACTCTGAGTATTTTTAGCAATGCCATGCGTGCAGAGCAGGGCTTTTCCTCTCTGTGTGCTGAGCTTCTCCTAAAGGCTCCTGGGGATTGGATTGGAGGGGGAAGTGGTGCAGTGATTAAACATGATGGTGAGCACAGTGACTACTGTGTGGCCAGACTCCTCCAGGAGGGGAGTTCTGTCTTATCAGAAATAATCCTTGTGGCTGATTTAATGAATAATGTCCAGTGCAAATGTCAGCAGGCTAATTAACTTTCCTGGCTGCCTTCCAGCACTCACATCCAAGAGGTGTGGGATTGTCCTGGACACACTCCTAGCTTTGAGAACCATCCAGCAGATCTAGCTGTGAAGTGGCTTATTAATATGCATGGTCAGCTCACCTCCTTGCTACAGTGGTGCTTGTGTGCTCCGCAGAGTCACAGCTTCATCTGTTTGACAGAGGTTCTTGCACCACCTTCTTCTGGTGCTGTAACATCACAAAGTTGCTGATTTTGGCTAGGGGACCGTGCAGGCCACTTCTGCCTTCTCCCTTTAACTGTGCTTTATCTGTGCAGGTCTTTGAAGCTGTTATTTCTTGGATAAATTATGAGAAGGAATCTCGCTTAGAGCACATGGCTAAGCTGATGGAGCATGTTCGCCTACCCCTTTTGCCCAGAGATTACCTTGTACAGGTTAGTCTGCAAATCACTAATTAATACTTGCCCCGAAGCTGCTGATAGCTGCTCAGTCAATGGCTTGGCTGTTTGTGTGTGAGATGGGCAATTTGGCATGTTGCCGTGTCTGTAAACAGGAATAGAAGGGAAAAATGGGTGGGCTCTGAAATAAATCTGCACTGAAAGCCTCTTGGAAGTGTGACCTGTGCTCTGCCAGGCAGTGCTGAGAGCTGAGCTCCTGCCCCTCGTCGGGGGAGGCAATTAGGAGTTCATTTTGGGGGATTTTTCACCTTGAAAATACCTAGATGGTGGTGGTACAAGCTTGTGCAGTTTGCTTTCCTAATGCACTTGTCTTAGTTTTGGCTTAAGGTGTGTTCTGTGCACAGAGATGGGTCTGTGTGTCTGGCAGATGAGACACTCTCTGACTTAGTCTGACTTAGAGATTGTTCTTGATGGGTTAACTTTTGGGATCTCAGCCTTGATCATGGTAACAACTTTTGGGATCTCAGCCTTGATCAAGTATCCCCAAAGAATGTTTTGGCTTTCTGACTGCTGTGATTTTACCATCTGTCTAAAAGAAGAAAAAAAAAATCAGTGTAACTGGAATAAAATAGGTATTCACAAGATGATCCCATCGCTTCATATTTTCCTCTGGAGTGTGTTTTTTTGACTGAGTAAAAGATTGATTTAAGACTTGACTGGGATAAAGGAAATTCCTTGGTTTGTACCCGGAATTCTCTGCCGAGTTAAACGTCAGGCAGAGGATGGTAAATAGAAGGAGCACTGCTACTCATGAGTGATAGTGGATGGACATTACCACATCTGGCTCTTCTTTGGGAAGAGCTGCAAGTCTGTGCTTGTCTTCTGCAATTTTTGTTTTTATTTATGTTAGTAGTTTGGAAGAGAAATTGCAGGTTTCCCCTTCTTTCTGCAAAGCTTGTGACCTGTGCTGGCAAGCACTTCACTTGAGATGATCTTTCCTACATGTGTGTGTGTGTTCTCAGACAGTTGAAGAAGAAGCTTTAATCAAGAATAACAACACCTGTAAAGACTTCCTCATCGAGGCTATGAAGTATCATTTGCTTCCTCTGGATCAAAGGCAACTAATAAAGAACCCCAGAACGAAGCCAAGAACTCCTGTTAGCCTGCCAAAGGTAAGCTGAGCTTCACCTCACTCCGTAATCCTAGTGGCATTTTCTGCTGTTGAGGAGCTTGTGGATTTGCCACCTTACTTCTCACTGACTCCATGATTATCCTCTGGAGCTCCCTCTCTGTTGCTCCCTCTTCTGGTACTGCCTCTGCCCAATGGTGCACCATTAATTTGGATAAACTTAGTTAAACCCTTAGGAGAAGCAAAATCTCTGCTCCCAGCGGCGGAGATCTGCCCTGGAAACGTTTTGCCAGCCACAAGTAGGGTAGTGAAGGGCTGCTGCTCCTGAAGCTGCAGCTTGAGGATCACTCACTGACCCGTGGAGTGGCTGCAGGCAGCTGCCCGCAGTGCTTAGAGGGTTGGCTGAGGTTTGTGTTGGCATTCAGCACTGTCGTGGAGCCCTGCTGAGGAGGGTCACAGTGGGTGTCTTTCCTTTTCCTGTATCCGTGATGGGAAGCCAGGACAGCAGGAAACAACAGCAGCCAGACTCGTGGGCAGGAAGGCTGAAGCAAATTTCAACAGACTGAAAGCAGCTACTGAATAAATAGTCCTTGTTGCTCCCCACATTTGTGCTGCAGGCATGTGGGCATGTGATGCTCTGACCACTGCTTCATTAGTGAAGATAAAAATGACAACAGGAGCAAATTTTCCTGTGCCCTGGAGACAAACAGAGTTTGGCACAGTCTCTCAGCAGACTGTTACTGAAGCTATTAGTAAGTGCTTTGTTGGTTATAAGACATCCAGACCTCAGTGTGTCGTTCATCTAAGCACAAAGCTTGTTCTGTGGGGAGGTGTTGGAGATCTGTGCTCTGAGGCTCTGATCAGATACTTAGACATTGTGAAATTGTGGTTCTGCAGAGCATGTTTTGTGTCATGTCCTTTTTGCCTGCTGGCACTGAGATGAAGTTGGTAGAACATAGATTTGGAGGTGGTGTGAAGGGCTGGTGTGACCCTTGGTCAAAGACTAAAGTAGTTAAGGGCGAAGTGAACCAGCAAATTCAGACATTCTCTAACATCTTCTATAGCATGACCTGTAAGTACCAACCCAGATCTGCAGGTTTCTCTTCCTTTCCCTTCACTGTGAATCAAAGGGAGAGGTGATGATCCCTCAGCAATCCTGTTATGAGACACTTTCATCTGCTCTGTTGGTCCCTCTGTCTGCTATGAAATATCTCACTTCTGTGATTGTGTGAAGCTCTGCAGCTTTCCATGGAAGCTTGCTGCACAGCTAGCAGTCATGCTGCTAATTTAAGACTCAGTTTGCTTTCTGATGTCATATTCTCACCTTTATAGATCAAACAGTTCACTCTTCTCATACTCTTCAAATTCTTTACAGTGATTGTCCAGCTCTGTACTTAAAAAGCAACCATGACTGGATTGAGCTCATTACCTGGATGACCTCAGGTGGCAATCTTATCCCTTTGGTTATTCCCAGCCACCCAGCAGAGACTAAAGCCAGTTTCCCATCTACTTTTTGACTATATTTGAAACCCCTTTATCTTGCTTCTTAGCTCCTTGGCTTGATACAAATCGGATTGTCTTGGGCAGTGTTTGCTCCTGTATGTTGCTGTGATAAGGGAGCAGATCAGAGGGCTGGAGCACCTCTGCTATGAGGACAGGCTACAAGAGTTGGGGCTCTGAGCCTGGAGAAGAGAAGGCTTCCAGGAGACTATAGTAGCCTTCCAGTATCTGAAAGGGGCCTACAGGAAGGCTGGGAAGGGACTATTCACAAGATTTTGTAATGACAGGACAAGGGGTAATGGGTTTAAACTGGAAGAGAGGAGATTTAAACTGGATGTTAGGAGGAAGTTCTTCACAGTGAGGGTGATGAGACACTGGCACAGGTTGCACAGGGAGGCTGTGACTGCTCCCTTCCTGGAGGTGTTCAAGGCCAGGTTGGATGAGGCCTTGAGTGACCTGTTCTAGCGGGAGGTGTCCCTGCCTAATGGCACAGGGGGGTTGGAACTGGCTGAGCTTTGAGGTCCCTTCCAACCTAAACCATTCTATGAAATCCTCCCTCTTTGATAGCTGTGGAGAGATGAAGGAAATGTGCTCAGAACAAAGTGCAGGTCGAGCTCTTTATAGATGGAGGTGGTTTGGATGCTACCTGTGCATGTGTTGGTTTGCAGAACCCTGCTAGGGCTCAGCAGCCATGGGCAGCCAGCCAGGGCTGATCTGCAAGCTCCTGGGACCACTGCTCCTGGACAGGACAGCAAGTCCATGGGGAGTTTGTGGTGACAGATGGGGCAGATCTGGGAAGGACCATTCTGTGTGTCATCCAGGTCTTCTCACTTTTCACCCAGCAGGAATGGAGTCTGAGGCTGGACAGACTTTTAGGCGCTTCTCCCACTCCTGAGACTGCCTTTGATCACTTCCACCTAGATCTTCCCTATTTGTAAGGAACTCAGGGTCTAGTAACTGGATCTGCATCCCTACACGTTGCAGCCAGGAGGCTTAATGAAGCTGACAAATCACTTCCTTTGGCAGCTCAGCACCCCAGGTCTTAATAGTCCAGGAGATTTCCCTGAGTGTCATCTTCCCCGCAGGTGGCAACACAGCTGTCAGCTCTTGTTTGCTGAGTGGCATCGATTATTTTTAGCACAGCCATGGAGATAATGACTAAACGATGGGCTGGCTGGGAAAGTGACACTGAGATCAGCCTCACTGACAAATACTTCAGCAGTGAGTCTTGCCCATGCCTGCTGCCCAGTGGTTTTGTGTGTCATGAGGAGGGATTAGCAGAGTGTGCGGTAAACTGGAGATCACTTTCCCCCCTTGGAACAGAACTAACTGCAATAAGTGTCCCTGCAGAAACTTCTGGTGGGTCTGCAGCCTGCTTTAGGCAGCTACTCTTGGCCGGATAGTGGTGATGGTAGAAAGCAGCTGCCTAGGCTGGTGTCTGAGGCTTTCTAGCTCTTGTCTTCCCTCTGCAGGTGATGATCGTGGTGGGTGGGCAGGCGCCCAAAGCCATTCGCAGTGTGGAGTGCTATGATTTTGAGGAGGAGCGGTGGGATCAGGTTGCTGAGCTTCCCTCACGGAGATGCAGAGCAGGTAACAGGAATTTCTGCTGTAACCTTCTCTGTTTTCCAGAGCTCATCAGCTCTGGATGGTTTCCCTCAGTCATTCCTCCAACCTTCCTCAAGCAACTCTTTTTGCCGTTCATCCCTCCTCTTACCCTACAGACAAGCACTCTGCTCATTCAGATGGATGTCCCACTTGATAGAGGTGCTGTTGTTGCTTGCCTGTCCTTTACAGCCACTGTTTCCTCTTCATCACCTCTCTCCTGGCTGCTCCTACATCAGAGTCTCCCCTCCTCCTCCTCCTTCTGTCCTGATGAATCCTGTTTTCCTAGTGAAAATCAAAGGAGCTGAGTCAGTCCCACTCAGTGCTGACAAGTGGGTGACGGAGAGCAGATCTCTAAGTTGGGAGTTTTCCTCTGATGACACCTGACAGGGCTGTGAATGTGAATCACCATTTGATGTTCTCTGTGGCTCAGAGAATTACTCATTCAGGTGTGGAATCCATCTGTGCCTTACGTTGCACGTCACCTTCCACAGGATGTTGTGTCCTTCTTGGCTCCAATGCTCTCAACCTGCAGGGAACGCTGAATGTTTTGCTCTTCCCTGCTGCCTCGCACACCCTGACAGATTCCTGCTTCCCCAACTGTTTGTGAAACCTCAGTAAAATCTCTCTCCTCTCTCCTCAGGTGTGGTGTTTATGGCTGGCAATGTGTATGCAGTTGGAGGCTTTAATGGCTCTTTAAGGGTACGGACAGTGGATGTGTACGACGGGGTGAAGGACCAGTGGACATCCATAGCCAGCATGCAGGAAAGGCGAAGCACCTTAGGGGCAGCCGTGCTCAATGATCTCCTGTATGCAGTGGGCGGCTTTGATGGCAGCACTGGTAGGTGGCTGAGTGAAAAACAGGCAGTGCCTGACCTGAAAAAAAAGTGTTTTCAGAGATCCCTGCAAAGGCTGCAGAGCTTCAGTGGGGTTGCTGCTCCTCCCTGTATGATTTAGTAGAGAGAGGAGCCAGAGATGGGGGTTTGCTGTGTGTTGTAACATCTGTCTTGTAGCCCATCAGTAGTTGCAGAGAAGCTCACCCCACTTTGGTTTTTTTTTCTCTTTAATAATACAGTTCTTTCAGTCTCATTCTCTGTGTGAATATGCTTTTTCTGGACTGAAAAGGAGTTTTTTTCCTTGTGTGAATTAAATTTTTCCTAGCAGCATGAGTAAAATGCCAGCAAGGCATCTTATGTGTGTCTGGGATTTATCTTGGCATAACAGCATGTTTAAATTCACACTTCTGCCTCTGCTGTAGAGCTTTGCTGTTTGGTTAAGCTCTAAATTAACTATTTCAGCTGCTGATGAGTACAGGCGACAGGGTCTGGGGAGGTTTTCAAACCTTAGCATGGACATCTTGTATTGCTCAAAGGGATGTGGGGCTTTGGGCCTTGGAATTTGGACTCTGCTCCACCTTGGTGTCTCCAGCACACCAGAGGGGTAGCAGTCCTCAGGGCAGGGGTAACAGCTCTTGCAGGCATTGAAGGAGTGCCATTGGCATGCTGGTCCCAGCCTTGAAAGGCAAGGGACTAGAAAGTTGGGGTACAGGAGCGTGGGGGGAATTATGGACTTGGGAGGAGGAGGAAGGCAGATGGAAGTGCAACACCAATCTTTTTTTCTTCTCTTTTTTTTTAATTAGAAAACCTGTGTATCCCCTTTTTAACTAGGTCTGGCATCAGTTGAGGCCTATAGCTATAAAACCAATGAGTGGTTTTTTGTGGCTCCCATGAACACGAGAAGAAGCAGTGTTGGAGTTGGAGTTGTGGAGGGTAAGAACATCAGCAGCCATTTCCATCAAGCAAATGTGACTGTGTCCCACAGAAGCCATAATGGTTAAATGCAGTAGGAGGGAACTGCAGGAGCTCTTCTCTGGCTGGTGAAGATTTCTTTTACGTGATGTAATTGCTGCAGCTTTTTCCACTCTCTATTGCAGTGAAAAATCACACACAGCTTCCCAAGAGTTTCAGCCCCATACCATGAGCAGGCCATGCCTCCTGTGAATGCCATTAGGTGTGTGCAGGTTTCTTTGAATCCCTCTTCTTCCTGGCTGGTGATGGTCAGTGGTGATGTGCAGCCTGTGCTGTTGCCATCAGCAGGCAGCACGTGGATGGCGTAGCCACCACAGCAGGTCTGCTCAGGGAGAATCACAGGATGCCAGGGCTTGGAAGGGACCCAAGGAGATCACTGAGTCCAATCCCCCTGCCAGAGCAGGACCATACGATCTAGCACAGATCACAGAGGAATGCATCCAGACAGGCCCCAAAAGTCTCCAGAGAAGGAGACTCCACAAACTCTCTGGGCAGCCTGTGCCAGTGCTCTGGGACCCTACAGTCAAGAAGTTCCCCCTTGTGTTGAGCCTGAACCTCCTGTGCTGCAGCTTACACCCATTGCTCCTTGGCCTATCCCAGGAAGCAAGTGAGTAGAGCCTGTCCCCCCCACTCCTGACACTAAGCCCTCAGATATTTATAAACATTGATTAAATCCCCTCTTAGTCTTCTCTTCTCCAGACTAAGCAGCCTTAGGTCCCTCAGCCTCTCCTCATCAGGCAGTGTTCCAGTCCCCTAATCATCCTCATAGCCCTCCCCTGTCCTTCTTAAACTGGGGAGCCCAAAACTGAAGGCAGTATTCAAGATGAGGTCTCACCAGGGCAGAGTAGAGGGGGAGGAGAACCTCCCTTGATCTGCTGGACACACTCTTCCTAATACACCCCAGGATCCCATTGGTCCTCTTGGCCACAAGGGCACACTTATGTCCCATTGATAACTTGTTAACCACCAGCTCTCCCAGGTCCCTCACCACAGGGCTGCTCTGTGGGAGGGAAGCATGGTTCATCCCACAGTCCCAGGCTGGTGGTTTGGCAGGAATGCCACAGCCTGTGTGTGTTGACACGTGCCACACACTCCACTCTGGTTTGGAAATGAGCAGGGACTGAGGGCAGCAAAGGCAGAGGGGCTGCTCGGAGCGACTGCAGCAGCTGTTGGCATCTATGTGTCAGCTCCACACAAGTGAGCTGAAACTGAGTGGCTTGGTTTGGATCCAGGGGAAAGAGCAGTTTATTAGCCAAGCCCGTTCTGAAACCAGCAAGGGGCTTTATTTGACCTTGTCTTCAGTGTGTTGTAGCAGTTTCCAGCCAGGACAGCCACTGGCACAAGCCTTGTTACAAACTCTTGCTTGGAAGTGGTTGGGTCTGACCTGTTTGAATGGGAACTAACATGAAATGTTAGTTATGTACGTGAATGGGTTTGTGTGAGAAGAGAGAGGGAGATAAAATCCAAATAAATAGCAGTGGTTGTGCTAAACTTGCATCTTTAAGAAGCATCTCCTTCAGCATTGGCCCCAGCTTGTGAAGCACTGTGCTGCCGACACCATCTAGGGTTTGCTGAAGCAGTTTGAATGCAGAGCAAATATTAAGCACGTACCTGAGAGATGCATTTATGTGGACAGACTTTCTCCTAGAAACAGGAAATCCTTTTCCTTTGCTTTGTTTGAAAGCACAAACAAGTGTTGCACGTGTTGTAGTCCATGACAAGAATGTCATGGCATTGTGGTAGGGAGGAAGAGCTGATCCTTACTGGTGTGGGGAGCAAGCTGCAGCCTGCAGTGAATCCACAGTCTTTGTGAGAGTGGTGTGAAGATTGATCTGGTGTTTGTGAGTACTGAAAACATCTCATAATTGGTGCCAACTGGTGAACTTTATCTTGGCTTGGCACTCTTGCCCTAACTCATTAGCTGACGCTGAGTGGGTTGAACCAACAGCACAAGTAAGGGTTGAAAATGTTTACAGAGACACAGAGCACAATCGTGAGCCTGATCCTTGGCAGACCTCTCCTAGTGGTCATGACCTGAGGGGGCCATGAGTGGAGCTGAGTGAGAAAGAACTGAGCTGAGCTGTTCTTGGAGCCTTGAAAACATGAAGGAAACGGGAGAGGAGGATGCCAAACTGTAAAATTTTAGACAGTTACTTACAAACATGAAGGAAACGGGAGAGGAGGATGCCAAACTGTAAATTTTAGATAGTTACTGCTGGTGGGAGCCTCGTGTGCCTGCAGAGTTGCAGAGCTCACTGGTGGCCAGGCTCTGCTGCTAGGGAGTGGAAACTGATCTTATGGGGTTTGTACCTCAACTTGGGTTCTACCTATCTGTTGAACTTTATTCGTGGTTATTTGTTGCAGTGTGTAGATAACTTGCTGTTGAACCAGGATGCTTTTGTACTAGGTAAAAGAGCATAAAGAAACCCTCCGCCCCAGAGGCTTTACTGCCTAAGTCAAACAAGCTGCTAGATGATGCAGGGAGATGAGGAGAGACTATCAGTCAGATCTGAAGAGGAGAGGAATGGGACTGTCAGCCTTGTTTCAAGTATGATATAGTTCTGTGACATCTGATTGTGCTTTTCTGGACTCCTTGGGTGTATGTAATTTAGCTCTCGTGGAGTTGCTGTAGGGAGGGACAGATACACCACGCCCTGTGGGGGCTCCTCTGGTACCTTCTGTGTTGCGATCAGTTGCCCTGAGTGAACAGGAGGAAATGCTCAGTCAACAGCACTTCTTCCTGCATCTGGGCCAGAAAGCCATTTGGAAATCACTCTGGGCTTGTGGCTTCTCCTTAAGCTGTTGTGTTGTTTCCTTGGCTCAGTTGACAGCTTTAGAAGCCATCCCTGCCTGTCTGTGGAGCTTACCTCAGATCCCAAGATTTTCTCCAGACATTCCCAGCAGGTTCAGGCACATCTGCCAGGGCTTCCCTGAGCCAGGCTCTGCTCTCAGCTGGGGCTGTCAGGTGCGATGGTGACAGCAGGCAGCTGCAGGCTGACGCGGGTGTGTCTGTTGCAGGTAAGCTGTACGCCGTGGGGGGTTACGACGGAGCCTCTCGCCAGTGCCTTAGTACCGTGGAGCAGTACAACCCTGCCACCAACGAGTGGACCTACGTGGCCGACATGAGCACACGGCGCAGCGGGGCAGGTACTGCCTCTGGCAGGGGCCAGTCCCTGCCACCTCCTCAGCTCGGGAGAGGGCAGGAGAAGTCCGTGGTGGCGTCGCTGGGCTGGCAAATGCAGCCTTGTTATTTTCTTGCTTCCCCTGATGGGAACAGCCATAATGGCCTGGAAGCTCTCAGCAGCTCTTCTGACTTGGTTAAAATCTGCCAAATTGAAATTAATTTCTGGATTAATGGAATAATGCTCGGTGTTTCTGAGGAGCCTTGCTAACAGATGCATCTCACTTGTAAGCAAAGAGTTCTCTTTCCAAATGACCAGCTGCAGGCTCAGCTGGGGACTGGCAAGCCCAGCTGCACCACCTCTTCCCTTATCATTTGGGGGTTGTCAGATGGATTTTCCTATTTGGATCTTTTCTGCGAGCATCCAGTGGGTACTCTGCAGTACAAAGTGCATCTGTGCACTGGGTGAAGTGCAGACCCAGTCAAGGTAAAAAAAATTAATCTCAGATATACCCTGCTAAGCTAATTATTTTGCTGCCAAGAGCTGGTGGTCTGGAGGGTTAAAGAAAAGCACACATTAAAGGATTACATTCTAGTCTTGATAGTTTTTAGCTTACTGTGTGACTAGAGGCCAGATAGGGACTTGTCCTTTCTGTGGCTATTACTCTCTGAAAGGGGTAAAAACTCTTATCCATTGCATTTAAAATCATTCAGGTGAAAGAGAATTGTGTCAGTGTTGGTGCTATTGCCCAGTGCACACAGCAGATCCCTCTTCGTGTCAGACTGTGGAGGAGTTCTTGTACAACACTAAAGGTGGCAGCTCTCGAGGGGTAGCCAGGCCCTGAGGCTGACCTTTGCTTTAATGACCCTGCAGGTTAAGCTGTGGTGGGAATTCCCTTCCTAGCTGGCTGGTTGAGAGGCTGCTCTCTACACAGCACCTTTCTTTCTTCAATCCAATACTTTTTCCGTAACTCCAGGCAGGGCAGGCAGTTGCTCGCTGTTGGTTTGAATTCAGCATCAGGGGTTTTAATATCTTCCTGATGCTAGATTGAGCCCAGTGCAACTCCATAGAACGGAATGAGTATCTCATGCTGTTGACAGCGTGTTGAAAGACAGCAAAACGCTTTGTGCCTTGTTCTGAGGTGGCTTTTAGTGACTTCTCTTTGCAACACCCTGCTCCAAGTGCCACTTCGCAAGCACACCTCCACAGGCCAAGGAATGCTTTTACTTAAGCCTGCTGAAGAACGCCCTTGCAGTTTTTCGTTCCCAGCCCGAGAGCTGAGCTCATCACGCCCTGGTTGTCACGCAGGTGCCCGCGCAGCAGGCAGCGCGGAGGGCACTGCCCAGCGCCGCTCTGAGTGATGCTGCAGCAGCACCAACCTGAGCTGCGGCTCTGCGGCGCTCCCCGCTCAGCCGCTGCCGTTCCGCTGCTGCCATCTAGTGGAGCCGCGGGCAGGTGTTCCCCGGGCTCAGCCCCGGCCAGAGGCTGTGGATGTCCGAGTGCTGCCCCTGTGCTCGGCTTTCCCTGTGCTGCACCTGTCAAACAGGAGAGACTTTTGCACAGGGGGCAACTTGAAACCCTTTGGCTTTACGCCGCATTCCCCCCTCCAGCCTTTTCCTCCATCACCATCAGGAGTCTGTGTTGAGGGCAGAGGCCATTCTGCTGGGTGATTCCCATGCTTGAAATGATGCAGTTCAGAGCCATGTTTATGTTTAACTAATATTCCACCATATTAATTTTACTAGAAGCCTTTGAACCTGTTAATGAAGATTTATTGCTGAGGCCTTGAGTGACCTAGAGGTGTCCCTGCCTATGGTGGGGGGGTTGGAACTGGCTGAGCTTTGAGGTCCCTTCCAACCTAAACCATTCTGTGATTCTGAGTTTTCACTCTCACAGATTGGTGAACGTTTTAATAAACTAATTTGCTTAATGTTAGGCAGAAGCACCCTTTAGGTCCCTGTCATTTCCAGGGACTGATCCAAGGGCCTGTGAAAGTGGCTGGGAAGGTGGCATTGGAGGCAGCCTGCCTGTGCCGAGTGCTTCTGCCATGTTTGGGGGTGCAAGTTGGGGAATAGCAGGAGAGGAGCTGAGTGACAGTCTCAAGAACTGGAGGTGTAAGTTGTTGAGAAGAGGAAGAGTGTCTAGGGGATGAAGCCATGGGGCACGAAGGCAGCAGGAAAAGCAAAAATATAGCTTCTGGAATTGGGAATCAAACTATAATCCAAGGGTCACATGGCAGAAAAGGCTGGGCAGATGGAAGCAGGATGGGTTGGGATGCAGTGGTCAGGGAGGCAAAGGAAAGGGAGAGTAAGTCAGTCCAAGAGATTGGGTAAAGGCAGATGAGTGTTGTGGGCCTAAAGCGTTGCTGTAGCTGAGCAGTGTCCCAGTGCTGAAAGACACCTGCCAGGGCTACTGCCCAGGCCTGCTGTAGTGCCATGCGGCAGCTGGGTGGAGAGAGCTGCCCATGAAGCTTGTGTGGCCTGTGCTTTGGAAACACCTTGGAGAGGCCAAGGCAGTAGCCAGTGGAGGAGGCAGAGATGTGGAACCCTCTCCTCTGTCTGTGTGACTAATGCTGGGCTCTGTGTGGCAGGCGTTGGTGTTCTCAGTGGGCTGCTGTACGCGACTGGAGGCCACGACGGTCCCTTAGTGAGGAAGAGTGTGGAAGTCTACGACCCAGGAACAAACACCTGGAAGCAAGTGGCAGACATGAATATGTGTAGAAGAAATGCAGGTAACCAGACTAAGCCTTTCTGTGGCGTTTGATTGCAGTTGTCTGGGTGGTGTTTCGTGTGACTGATCTGTAAGCGGTTGGTACTGATGAGGCACCTGCTTGGGAGTCAATCAGGACGTGGCAGGAGATGTGTCACTGGGGGCTGAGCTGGCTCCTGCCTAACTCTGCTCTGCTTTTGAGGTGTGTGCGCGGTGAATGGACTCCTCTACGTGGTGGGAGGAGATGATGGTTCCTGCAACTTGGCCTCGGTGGAGTACTACAACCCCATCACAGACAAGTGGACGTTACTGCCAACCAGCATGAGCACGGGGAGAAGCTATGCAGGTGAGTAGTCAGCGGGAGAGCTGCAACACCAGGAGTCATTCATCTGCCTGAGGGCTGTGCCTCCTGAAGCTTCAGTCTTCTCTTTTTGTGTGTTTGGTGTTGCTTTCAGTAGAGGGAACTTTGACAGAAATAGCAGACTCCTCTCTCTCTGCTAGTCTGTTGCTGGTCTGTGCTTTGCAGAGTGGTCTTAGCCACATCACAGCCCAGGAGCTGCTCCTTTGACATCTGTGTCTGTCTGTCCTTACAACAGGTGTGGCTGTGATCCACAAACCGTTGTGACACATGATCAAGCCAATGCAAGGAGCAGAGAAGTGAAGAGGATCCAGCTGGGCGATGTTAGGAAGATGACTGAGCTCTGACCTGACCCATCTCATTGCTGTTAACGTCTCGGCATGACAAGTGATCGTTCCAAACATCATTTGCTCTGTGGTGGATTGTGTAGCAAAGTGAAAATCCCTGTGGGGGACACACTCCATGCTAGACACGAGGTGTTGCTTGTTCTCTGTGGTGCAATCAACTCTTCTCAGGGGCTGATGTCCTGAGATAAACACTGTGCTTGAACTGCAGGCGCTCAATTTCTTGTGTGAAACAGAACTGCTACGTTTGGGCATATGAGTAAAAAGGAACACTTCTGGATTTCCTCACTACTGATGCTCCGTGCACGTGACTGGCTGAACTACTTACTCACTGTGCCTGGAGGGTGGACTTTACTACTGGCAGTGGAAACTTCTGAGTTCCAGCTGAGAAAAGCAGTCAGCAGCAATGGACTGGAACAGGGTGCTCTGGCTTGAGTGTGACACTGTCTTGGTCATACGTTTGTATATGCCACTGGACCACTGTATGTATCCCTGGAATGCTTGTTGTGTGGTGGAAATAAATACCATGTGAGTTTTTCTACTTGCCATGAATGCTGTTTGCTGTACCTGCTGGGCAGTGCCTTCCCTGGGACTGAAGTCTCAGCACCTGAGCCATGCAAAATGTTTCAGCCCACAAGACCTCTGCTGCTCCCCTGGGACTTGTTGCTCCCGTGAGGCAAACAGTGCTGGAACAGAAAATACCCCAACCCATGCACTCCTCCTGTGCTGAAGGCCCCAGTCCTAGCTCTGCCCAGAGGCTGTTTCATAGGAGAGCATTTAGCTGTTGTAACAAATACCTTATGGTGCCATGAATGTAGAGACTCTGCTCTCACACAAGCAGGGTTTAATGAGCAAAGTGAAACACCTGCAGTGTTTTAATGCTTCCAGTCTATGGAGAGGAGCTACTCCTTGCCACTGTAACTGCTGGTTTATCTTGCCCCTACTGGAGGTGCTCCTCTGTTAGTGTGAAGAATTGATGATTCAAAACAGACCAGTCTAGCTGCAGCTGTATGGTAGCTGTGCTGCTTACATCCCAAATTCTTGCAGCTTCCTGTTTAAGAAGATGTTTGACATACAAAATACCCTTCCTGTCTCCTTGTGAGCTCTGGTGTGCTTCTGCAGACACAAGTGGGCTCCCAGAAGACTCCCCAGCTAAAGAGCAGGACTGAAGAGGTATCTTAGCTCTGCTCTTCTTCTGTTATTTGTTTTTACTCTCTGTAGGTCAGCTGAGGCTTTTTGTAGTGGGCAGCTGACCTGCAGGACCCAATCTGCACATGTTAGTGCTGAGCTCTGGCCTGCAGGACCTGATCTGCATGCGTTGGTGCTGAGCTCAGACCTGCAGGACCCGATCTGCACACGTTGGTGCTGAGCTCTGACCTGCAGGACCCGATCTGCACACATTGGTGCTGAGCTCTGGCCTGCAGGACCTGATCTGCACACATTAGTGCTGAGCTCCAGCACTGCCAGTGCTGTTCTGCTGTTTTATTTCTCCGCAGAGCTCCTCTAAGAGGTTTCCATGCAACCTTCTAAAGCAGAAAAGAAAAATGCTTCCAGTTTTATTTGAGAGGGATGTAAGGCTGCATCAGCTCATGCAGCTTTTGTAGAGGAGTGGATTACTTCTGGAAATAGGTAGATTTGAGTTTTTTTGATGTTGAAGGTGACATGGCCCTTGCAAAATGGGTGCCTGTTCCCTGTGGAGCAAACAACAGCTACCTTTGTGTGGCTTCCCACAGAGGGGAATGATCTTTGATAGGAAATGTGAGGTTGCATCAGCTCCTCTTTTGATGTTCTTGTTCCTCCAAACAAGAGCAGACTGTCCAAAGGAATGGCAGTGTTATCCTTGGTGTCTCCCCTTCCATTGTGTCTCAGCTCAGAGGTTTTGAGAAGAACAAAATTATCTTTCCTATAAAACTCTTTAAACCTTTTGCTTTGGGTTCCTCAGTCCCCACTGGAATGTGCCAGAATAGCAGTATGGGACATGCTGCTTTTGAGGAGCTGTTGCTTACTGTGAGGCTGGTAGGAATGTATCCCTGGCTTCAGCTGCCTTCAGAGCTGAGTCCTCACCTGCATCTTTACCAGGACACAAGCAAGGTGATGCTTTGGCTTGGACTGGCTCAGACTCACTGCCCCCAAAGCAGACACCAAAAGGTGTTTCCCTTTGGTGCAGCCTGTGGGAATAGAGACAGGCAAAATGTTTTGGTCAGGGGCAGAATCTCTTACTGAGGTTGGGTTAACTGGGCAAGGGTGGAGAAGCATTTGGGCACACATGGCTCTCCTTGGGTCTGGTGCAGACACAGGGAACATAAAGCTCAGAGTTGCTGCTATATAGCCCAGCTGCAGCTGGGTGGCTGGGGACAGCTGCCAGCTAACCTCTCACCTGCTTGCACTCAGTGGAGTGAGGCAAATACTGTCAAGAGACAGAGTTCGTGGGCTGGGGATGAAGCCCCATCGGTAGGGCTAGAGGTGCATGTTTCAAACGTGCTGTGTTTGTGATGTGGTGACCTTAAAGGTCTCTCCCAACCAAGATGATGCTTGAAGGTTGGGTAACTTTTCTCCTGCTAGACATCTCTGTCTAAACCTTCCTTGCTGACAAGGAAAGCACTTGTGTATGATTTCCTGCCATTGTACCATGGCATTTCTCCCACTGCTGGCCTCAGCCCATGACTCTCTGCGTGGGGCTAGGCCCAGCAGCCCTCACCAGGGTTGAGTGGTGCTGCTGCTGGCTGCAGCCAGTTCTCCTGGGTGGCAAATGACACATTTCCTTCCCCACTCCCCCCCACTTCCCTCCCCAAATGTTGCAGTGTTATGCAAGCCAAGTGACCTCGTTTTCCAGCTATGCAATATGAACAACCCTAACCCGTGAGCAGCCAGCTCTGGTCCTCCCCACCCCAACCTCCAGATGCTTTGGGCATTGGTCCATCTTTGGTGTGTGGTTTCATGTGTGTGTATGTGGTAACTCCTGAGCACCTGAGCCAGCTCCTTTAAAGATTGCCTTTTTTTTCTAGGACTGCAAACGTAGCATTAGCCCTAACAAATTTTGCTGTAAATATTTTTATAAGGCAATTTAATGTTTTTTTTTGTTTTTTTTTTTTTTTTTGCTTGTTCTGGGATTGCTTTTTGTGGTTGTCAACGACACTTCTCTTCAATTCTGGATCTAAATCTCAACGCTCCAGTGCAGTTTGTTTGGGTTTTTGGGGGTTTATTTTTGCTGGCTGTGATGTGGGTGTGAATCTGTGTGAAGTATCTGCAGTTGTTCTTCTGTTGGTTCTACCATAGAGGGATGCCATTGGGCTCAACATCATGGGGCACATCAAAATCCCTTAGATCAGCCACCAGCAGGTTATTCAGTCGGTTTATGGCGACTCAAAGCCTCTTGATGTGATTTTTCTCGTGCCATGTGTTGCTTCCTGCTCAGCCTGGTGGACGAGCTGTCCCTCAGCGCCTTTGTTTCTCAGCTCCTGCATTGCTGGGTGAAGATGGAGGATGCCATGCACCCAACAGCATGCCTCTGCAACACCTCCCAGGCTGCCAAACCAAGTGACTCTGCAGCAGGAGGCTTTAAGAAAGCTTCCCAAACCCATCGCCGGGCTCCCTCCTCACAAACGGTCCTTTGTAATACGAAGCTTTCCTCAGCTCTCTCCTATCCTTGGCTGCTTTTGGGGGCTCACCGTGTGCTTGGCCTTCTTTTGGGCTTCTGGCTGTGGGTTTCTCAAAGGAGGAAGCAAAGCACCCCCCCAGGGCTGTGCACCCCCTCCAAAAGCCAGCAGCAGGCTGTGCAGGTGCGCAGGCAGAGCCAGAGGAGGCTGCCTCAAGCTATCTGTTGTTGTTTAAACAAGTTTGAATCAAGTCCATCTCTCCCATTCGTGACTAATAGATAAATTGAGGGTGATTAAACCCAATTTCCAGTTCATTCAGTTTATCCCAATACTTTTTTTTTTTCTTTTGGTCCAGATGTGTAGGGCGCTGTAATTACCATAAATACCCTTGGCAGCACTTGCAGCCAGCACCACCAACAGCTCAGCTGCCTTTGGAGAGCTGAATCCTTCCTGCCCGGAGATGTTCAGCAGCAGGCTGAGGTGATGGCTAAATGCAGCTGGTTTTTAGCCTTTGGGGGGTTCGTTGCTAATCAAACGTGCTGCCAGAGCAGTTCCCCCACCCCTTGGCTTGGCATCATGCCCATGAATCACGTCCATGTGAGCAGAATTTGGGTTGGGAGTGTCTCAGATGTGACTGGAAAGAACTTCCTGAAGGGGGCCTACAGAAAAGCTGGGGAGGGACTTTTTAGGCTGTCAGGACTAGGGAGAATGGAGCAAAGCTGGAGGTGGGGAGATGTAGATTGGATGTGAGGAAGAAGTTGTTGAGCATGAGAGTGGTGAGAGCCTGGAATGGGTTGCCCCTGCAGGGAGGTGTTTGGGGCCAGATCCCTGGAGGTGTTTTTGGCCAGGCTGGCAGAGGCTGTGGGCAGCCTGCTCTAGGGTAGGGTGTCCCTGGGTATGGCAGGGGGGTTGGAACTAGATGATCCTTGTGGTCCCTTCCAAACCTGACTGATTCTATGATTCTATTATTCTATGAACTTCTTTCACTTCCTCCCACCCCTTCCTTCTCTGCCCTTATCTTCATCTATAGCTTTATAATTTTTTCCCCCTCTGTGGTGCCAATAAGTAAATAAATATTGAGAATTTTCATTTGTGTATTTTATGTATAGGGGGAAAAAAAGTCAACCAACCAACCAAACCCAAATGCTTTAAGAGCAATGGATGATTGTGAAATAATTGAGCTGGGTGTGAAATTCTTTGTTTTTTCTTGGTTTGGTAGCTGACAGCATACCCTGGTGAGCTGGTTGACTGTTTAATCTAATTTTTAAATTAAAGGCTATATATTTTTTTTTTTGTTTCCCCCTGCATGAGTGTGAAGGATCAAGGACTTTGCAAAGTAATCCTCTTTTCAGCTGTCTTGTCCAGTGTGACGAATGACTCCAGAAATGTTCATCACTGACATATTTATATCATAAAATAAAATCATGTTGTAATTCCCCACCCTACAATTTGAATAAATGCTGGGCTCATGAAACTCCTTTGGGTCTGCTTTGATTTTTGTTGGCTTCTGACAGTGAGGAGCAATCTCCTTACTCCATGGGGGCTTTTACAGCAAATACAAGCCCTGGGTTTACGTTTGTGTCCTTTGGAGATGGCTGGTGCCTTATTGTGGCCTTTCAGTATCTTAAGGGGGCCTACAAGAAAGCTGGGGAGGGACTTTCTAGGCTGTCAGGGAGTGATAGGACTGGGGGAATTGAACCAAGTCAGAAATGGGTAGATTCAGACTGGATGTTAGGAAGAAGTTCTTCACCAGGAGGGTGGTGAGAGCCTGGAATGGGTTGCCCAGGGAGGGTGATGGAAGCCCCATCCATGGAGGTGTTTAAGGGCAGGCTGGATGAGGCTCTGGACAGCCTGCTCTAGTGTGAGGTGTCCCTGCCCATGGCCTCAACTGCCCTGGGAAGCTTGCACAAGATCTCCTTTTCCCAAGCCATGATGATGTGGATGTGTTGGCTTCAGAAGGCAAAGCTGCTTCTGCCCTGGCTGGCAGCTTGTTCTGTGGCCGTGCTGAAGGTGCTGCGTGGTGGCAGAGAATAATTGCAATTAAACTGAACAGAATCTGTTGGATTCTTTTGCAAAGAGAAGCAGGGGGCACAGAAGCAGTGCAGAAACACTGCCACGAGCCACAGCAGGGTTCCCAGAGCATCCTGCAGTTGCTCAGTGACTGATGTTGCTGCTTCATGTAATGTTATTCTGCACTGTAAACAAGCACAAAACCACTTAGCTACTTAGGGACTCCAAATATTCCAAGAAATTTGCCAAAGTGATTAATGTTAATGTTCTTGTTCAGCAAATTGAATGAGATTTAATTGGCACAGCTGCTGAAGCTCAGTGTATTTGATTTGGCCTTGATTTATGAACTGCGTTGTCGTGAGCCTCCTCCTTCTCCTTTCTGCCACTGCAAACCTCCACAGCCTCTGCTGAGAGCAGATTGCTCAAGTAAATTGCAGCTCTGAAAATGCCAAAGTCTCCTTCTTCAAGCAGTAGAACTTCTACAGGGACCCTTTAAAGGAGGCACAAGGCCTGTCCCAAAGGATCTGTTCCTCTTCTCTAAGGCAGAAGAGATTTAAATGTTATTTTCCCGAGGTCCTCCTAGCACTTCTTTACTTTCAGCTCTTCCTGCAGGTGTTTTCTCACCCAGTGGTGAGTTCGTCCCACAGGACAGAAGCTGAAACGTAATTTGGATCGTGTTCTTGAAGTCAGAGTTGTGTTGGGACAGGAATGTGCCCAGAGATTCTGTTTGATATTTATTAAGGATTTTAAAGCAATTTCTGCTGCTCAGTCCCAAGCTGCCAGACCTGTGCAGGCTGCATCACAAAACCTGCGCTTGCTCATCAGACGTTTTTCATTGCATTGCCATAAGTCTGCAATATATGGATCACAGGTTATATGCTGGCAGCTTCTTGCCTTTTTCTCTCTCTCATTTTTTTGTCTTTTCCTTCCACCCCCACCTCTCACAGGCTCACAGGATATTAGGGGTTGGAAAGGACCCAAGGAGAATATAGAATCCAATCCCCCTGCCAGAGCAGGGCCATACAATATAGCACAGATCACAGAGGAACACATCCAGACAGGCCTTGAAAGGCTCCAGAGAAGGAGACTCCACAGCCTCTCTAGGGAGCCTGTTCCAGTGCTCTGGGACCCTTCCAGTCAAGAAGTTCCCCCTTGTGTTGAGCTGGAACCTCTTGTGCTGCCTCTGGGCAGGTGCATCTCTTAGTGCCCTGCACTTTATTCTACACTGCTCAGCTTCCCTGAATCTGCTTAAAGGAATGACCAGGCTCTGCTTTGCTGCCCTCAAAACTGGGAAAGCCACAAAGATCTGGGAGACACAAAGATAGAAAATGTTGGTTTACTTTACACTTTGCTCTTTCTGGTGCCCCATTCAGCATCCCTGAATTTTTCCTGCCTGGCTGAGGTCGCCCAGAGAGATGGGAGATGTCTCATCCCTGGAATCAGTGCAGGGCAGGCTGTAGGGGGCTCTGAGCAACCTGCTGTAATTGCAGATGTCCCTGCTGGCTGCAGGGAGGTTGGACTGGATGCCCTTTAAAGGTCCTTTCCAACCTAAAGCATTCTGTGATTGTGCCTGCTCTATGTATTGTAAAATACCACTCAGCTCTGGTGTGCATGGCTTGAAGCTTCCAGTTTTGCAGGGTTCCTGTGCTTCCAAAGTCACCTTGGTGATGTGATGGGGAGCTCAGCCAGCTGCCCTTCCACAGGCACCTGAGCCAGATCTGAATCCAGGTCTTAATGACCAGGAGGACATGCAGCCCTTCTTCCTCCTCCTTCTCCTCCCCAGCTGCAATCCTTCCCACCTTACTCTGGGTTTTGGTGGTGGTTTTTTTTTTTTTTCTTTTTTTTTTTAATGACAGACTTTTCTTTGATAGAAAATCCATTATTTATAGAGCCACAGTGCTCCAGACAGCTCTTAGTTCATTCAGAACTGGATGATATTTCTTACCTATGTAAGGAAAGTTTAATGGCTTGTCCATGTGCACGTTATGAGTTCAGGATTGTGTGCACCCATAGCTCTGAAGTGTGCAGCCACACATGCTCTAATGTGGTGCTGTGGCATCCCAAGACACAGGCTGTGTGCCTGAGCGTTGGAGAGCTTTGAGCCAGTGCCCAGGAAGCTCCCAGGCAGCTGCACAGACCTGCAGTGATAACAGACCTCGGGTAGGGAGTGGAAAATTTGCTGTTGATAAATAGCAGCTAATTTGTCAACTAATGGAAAACAGCCTGGGACGCTTAATTTGTGGTTGCCTGGAAAGGTGAATGTGATAAAATCACTCCAAGAGTGAGATTTACTCTAAATTGACTTTCTGAGTTCAGGCTAGGTTTGAAGGTTTAAATGGCCAGGGGCTTTTACACTAAATGAGTTCCTAAGGTTTCAGGACCTCTCTCTATCACCTGCCCTGGCCCCTTGCTGGCTGTGACTCCCAGTTATTTTTCTCCCTTTAGCCTCCTCCTGACTGCATCCTGCCACACTGCCCTTAGGGAACAGGCTCCTGTGAGGTCAGTGCTGCAGGACTCACTTGTTTAGACTTCTTCTCTGAGGTTCTTGAAATTCCCCTTTAGCTCAGGTTTGGCCAAGAACAAAGGCTGCCAGCTATGTCTTAGCCTCTGTCTGCTGCGGTTCATCATGGCCCAGGCTTAACCCAACAGATGGAGTAAAGGTAAGAGGAGGTTTAAAAGGGCAGTGGCTTAGAAGAACCCAGTGTGAACAGGCTTGTGGGCTGCATGTCTTGAAGAACAGATAAGACTCCAAACTCAGCCCACTTGTCAGTCACATATGTTGCTTTTGAAAGCTGTATCTCACAGAATTAACCAGGTGGAAAAAGACCTCTAGGATCATTGAGTCCAACCTATCACCTAACCCTTCTAACTAACTAAACCATGGCACTAAGTCCCTCATGCAGACTCCTCTTAAACACCTCCGGGGGTGGGGACTCCACCACCTCCCCAGGCAGCCTGTTCCAATGCCAATCACTCTTGCTGCGAGGGACTTCTTCCTAATGGCCAGCATAAACCTGCCCTGCCACAGCTTGAGGCTGTGTCCTCTTGTTCTGTCCCTGGGTGCCTGGCAGCAGAGCCCAACCCCACCTGGCCACAACCTCCTTTCAGGTAGCTGCAGAGAGCAATGAGCTCTGCCCTGAGCCTCCTCTTCTGCAGGCTGCACACCCCCAGCTCCCTCAGCCTCTCCTCAGAGGGCTGTGCTCCAAGCCCCTCCTCAGCCTTGCTGCCCTTCTCTGGACACCTTCCAGCACCTCAACATCTCTCTTGAGTTGAGCGACCCAGAACTGGATGCAGTAGTCAAGGTGTGGCCTGACCAGTGTTAAGTACAGGTGCAGAATAACCTCCCTGCTCCTGCTGGCCACACTGTTCCTGATCCAATGCAGGATGCCATTGGCTCTGCTGCCCAGCTGGGCACACTGCTGGCTCATGCTCAGTTGGCTGTCGACCAGTACCTTGAACATAAAGAAAACCTGGGTAAGCTAACACAAAACGAAACAGCCACACTTACCCTCCTAGCTAAACCCAGTTGTACCTGGCTCCTATGTCTGTTCCCACAGAGATGGAGACAGATTCCCTGGAAACAGATCCCATTGTCAGTGTGAAAGTGGGCCATTCCCCAGAGGGTTGCCAAGCTTTGGAGCAGGCTGCCCAGGGAGGTGGTGGCATCCCCACGCAGCAGGGCACATTGCTGTCCCAGGGATTACTGAGCCCCCAGGACCCCCCAGGTCCTTCTCTGCAGAGCTTCTCTCCAGCAGCACAGCCCCGAGCCCGCCCTGCCGCGCGGTGCTGATGCTCGCCAGGTGCCGATGCTCGCCAGGTGCAGAGCTCTGCCCTGCTCCTCCCTCAGCCTCATTAGGTTCATCTTCCGCAGCTGCTCGCTCTGCCAGGGCCTCGAGAGCGGCAGCACAGGTGGTGCCAGCGCAGCCCCCAGGTGTGCCAGCTCCTCCCAGCTCCTCTCATCAGCGCATTTGCCGGGGGCATTCCGCTTCTTCGGCTGGGTTGTTGCGTCTCTCCGCTCCGGACACTGCGTGAGAGGTTTAAGCCCTTTCTTAAACTTTTTTTTTTTTTTTTTTTTTTTTTTCCTTCTTCGCGAAAGTTTTTCGTGCTCCTTATCGGTCCCAACCACCGCAGCAGCCAGGTAGGTGCGGGCAAGAGAGCAGCTGCTGCGCTGGGAGGAATGGAGAAGTGCTGCTGGCAGCGGAGGGGAGGTCCCGGAGCGGTTGTACCCACGGCGGCCGTCAGGACGAAGGTGCAGCAGAAGCGGTAGGTGCATGAGGGCTGGAAGCTGCTAACGCTGGGCCGTGCATGTCACTTGGGTGCTTGGTGCTTAGGCAGAGGCAGGCAGCTCTTGCCGCAAGTGGGCCTGCAGTTGGGTGTTTTGCTGCCAATATTTGTCCGAGCTTTTGGTTTTTTTTGTTGTGCTTTCTCTCTACCTGACCTGTGCTGGAAGAAGACAAAGTGCAGGGGTCTCACCCTGTAGCCTAGAGGATGTTTCCCTGTGAGGAAATGGTGCATTGAGGGTACAGCACCCCAGGCTGTTTCTGGGCTCAGGCTGTCCTTGGAGCTGGATATTTTCCTGAGCAGCTCCTTTTGTGCAGCTGCTTCCAGTGCCTAACACACCTGTTTGTGGCAAAGCATTGCAGCCTCTGGCCCTGAGTGCAGGACTCCCTCTTGCTGCTGGTAGGAGGCACTGAGGCCCAGGCTGCAGCCAAGGGGCTGCTGCTGAGGGGCTGTAGCTCGTTTGCAGGTGCCAGTGCTGGTTCTGGCTCCCATCAGGTTGGCCCAACAGGAGTGATGCATTGATGCCATTGTGGCCTGCTTGCTGATGCAGGGTTTCTGGATAGTGCATGGAGCTGAGTGATACCTCAGGCACTCTCTCTCTTCTGACTCATTTCCAGGCTGCCTGTTATTATTGCTTCTCTCTTTCTCTTTTTATTTCTCTTGCTTCAGCACTTTCCCTTTGCCCCCTGTGTGCACACAGTGTCAATGACAGCCAGCCCTGCAGCTGGGGAGCTCCTGAGTGGGCTCAGGGGTGATGTCCTTGTTCATCAAGCTGGCTGAGGTTATGCATGTCAGGCTACGAGGTGCAGGTTGGAAAGCACAGCCAAGAACAAAGATCCTGTCTTCCCAGGAGGATAGCTACGGATTATCTGAGATTTATCACGTTGCCCTTTCTGCCAGGGGGAGAGGGAAGATAATTCCCAGCTGGGTTTTGAAAGATGTTTCTTACCTGAAGACAAACTTCAGTATTTTTTTTTCTAGGCTGAAGGTGACATTGAGCTTTCAAAGTTAAAAAAAAAAAAGAAAAAAAAGGGTGTGGGTATATTAAACTAGCACAGAAAACAAACCTTGAGCCCTCATCCATGAGATGACCTAAATTTGGGTGAGGGAAACTGTAGAGTCTTTTCAGTGCTGCATGCAAGAGAAAGACAATTCAGTTAGCTCCTAGATCAAGGCAAAAGGCACAAGGCAAGCATCTGATGCTAACAGATGAAAAAAAACCAAACAACTTCCCCCCACCCCTGCACACTAAGAAGTTCAGCACCAAAACAGTCTTGAAGTTCCCAGGTTTTTCCCTGGTTATTTGCCAGTGTGCATCCATAGTTTTCAGGAGAAGTGTTGTGAACCAAACTCATGCCAGGAAGAGATGTCTGTNGCCTAGAATGGGTGCAGGTAAAAGGGAAGTGAGGATTCTTCTCGCTGAGATCTTGACACACTTCAATTCCTTTTCCCAAGTTTCAGGCTTGAGCCAAGGAGGGGAGTGGGGGGAAAGCCAATTGAAACAAAACTCCAAAGCAAAAACCAACCAACCAACCAAAAAAAAGCAGATGTGCTTATTTGATAGAATCCTTTTCAATTAGGGGAACAGTTGATTCATAAACCAGCAATTACTGAAGGCAAGTCATAGAATCAGTCAGGGTTGGAAGGGACCACAAGGAGCAGCCAGTTCCAACCCCCCTGCCATGACCAGGGACACCTTACCCTAGAGCAGGCTGCCCACAGCCTCTGCCAGCCTGGCCAAAAACACCTCCAGGGATGGAGCCTCAACTACCTCCCTGGGCAGCCCGTTCCAGGCTCTCACCACTCTCACAGTGAACAACTTCCTCCTCACATCCAGTCTGCATCTCCCCACCTCCAGCTTTGCTCCAAATGGAAATGGAGAGTCCCAACCATGTACAGTATGGCAGAAAATGGTATCAGCTTCCTCCTGACTCAGGAGCAGGCAGAGAGGATTCCCATCTGCCGTAGCTGGTGCTTAGCTAGGGACAGTTTGGCTTTTGCCAGGTGTGCAGCTGGACACCTTGAGTGCAATGCCAGATACAGCCAGACAGCATCCCCACGAGTTTCTCTGTGCTGTTCTTGCAGTGTGCTCTTTTTTCCCTTCTTCCTTACCTAGCTAATTCTGCAGTTTCCTGCGGGTTCAGCGACAGGAGTCAAGGGGAGGGAAATGTCTGTGTCGGGGAGCAGTCATCTCCAGCCTGTGGGAGCAACCACTTGAGCAAACCCTCTTTGTAGCAGCGCCAGTGGGTGGAAAAGGCAGCAGGGAACCCCGGTAGGTTGGGATGTGCCATATGGAGCTCCGGACTCTGGGGGTCAGCACAGCCAAATAAATGAGCAAAGCGTGGCCAGCAAGAGCCTTTGCAATGCAGGCTGATTTCCTGGAAATAGGATTTGGGGGAGGGAGGAAAAAAAA
>VWZI01021471.1:1369591-1394245 GCA_013396835.1 Psilopogon haemacephalus
AGAAGAGAAGCAATCATTTCCTTCCCAAGCAACAGCACAGCTTCATAACACAGGCACCTGTGCTGTGCTTTGCATATAGATTGGGATCCAAAGCAGTGTGATACAAACCCTGCCTGCTCCATCTGCCAGCTTCACTCTCTCTGAGCTCCCTCAATTGGTGATATACAGGAAAAATAACTTGCAGACCAGAAAGTGGAGTTTCTAAGGGGTTGTTTTTGAAGCTATGCAGTTTGTCATCTTCTTTATTTTATTTTCCCTACTGTGAGGTGCCTGGAGGGGCAGGGAGCTGAGCCCTGGCTGATGGCAGGGCATTTAAACTGCTCTTAGAGGTGAAACCTCTGTGCTGTGGCACAGGAACCTCAATGAAGCTAATAGTGACACTTTCAGGGGTTTTCCACCCCACTTTGCAGTTTGATTCTCTGCTAATTGTTGCCTCTTTCCCTCAAAATCCACCAAAGCAGAAGCCATCCCTCCCTGATGGAAAAGAAAAGAGGGAGGCTGAGGCTGCCCCCTCGTCAGGGACATGTCAAGGATGCCTGGGAGAAATTTGTGTCTTTGCCTCTTGTATGCAGGACTGAATCCTGCCAAAGCTTGTGCTGTTCCCTGGGAGCAAGTGGTGAGGACCTGGAGCCCCAGCAGTGGTGGGTGCTCCATGGCAGTGTGGCATGGCTTTGTCATGGAGTGCCAGGAGTGCAAAATGCCAACGAGCCCTGCAGGGTATGAGCTTAGGAAAAAAGCACCACGAGCTGAAAGTGTTCAGGCCTCACCCCTGCCATGTCACTGTGTGAAAGCTGGGGCTGGGGCAAGGAAGGGCTAATGGCATTACCAGCAGGGCAAGGGAGGTGATTCTCCCCCTTTACTCTGCTCTTGTCAGACCCCACCTAGAGTACTGTGTGCAATTCTGGAGCCCCCAGCACAAGAAGGACCTGGAACTGCTGGAGAGAGTGCAGAGGAGGGCCACGAAGATGCTCAGAGGGCTGCAGCAGCTCTGCTATGAGGACAGGCTGAGAGAGTTGGGGCTTTTCAGCCTGGAGAAGAGAAGGCTTCGGGGAGACCTTATAGCAGCCTACCAGTATCTGAGGGGGGCCTACAGGAGGGCTGGGGAGGGACTGTTCACAAGGTCTTGTAATGACAGGACAAGGGGGAATGGGTTCAAACTGGCAGAGGGGAGATTTGAACGGGATGTTAGGAAGAAATTCTTCACAGTGAGGGTGGTGAGGCACTGGAACAGGTTGCCCAGGGAGGTTGTGTCTGCTCCCTCTCTGGATGTGTTCAAGGCCAGGCTGGATGAGGTCTTGAGCGTCCTGATCTAGTGGGAGGTGTCGCTGCCCGGGGCAGGGGGGTGGAACTGGCTGATCTTTGAGGTCTCTTCCAACCTAGACCATTCTATGATTCTACCTGAGTGGGAGAGGAGAAGTTGGGAGTAAGGACTGGACTGCTGCTTTTGGGAGCACTGCAGGTTCAGACTGGCCTCAGTGCTATGTGTTCCTGCATCCATGCTTTGAGGCACCCTAAGCCAGACTAACAGCTGGTCTCAGCCTTTTGTAGTCCTCAGCTCTTCCCATCTATCCAGAGAGGAGGAGAACTTTCTGCTTTGTGTCTCTGAAAGGCCTCTGAGGTGTGATATGTGTACCAGAAAGGGAAGGAGCTGGATCAGCATGGGATGCTGCACAGCCTCTTTTATGGATCTTCTTTCACCCTTCTCGCTTTTTGATTCTTCAGATGGTTAAAAATTTGGTCTCCTGCACACCTGCTGGGATCTGCTGCTTGGGTATGCGGCTGAATAAATGATGGAATTATTTCAATTAGATTAATTATTTCAATTAGATTAATTTTCTGAAGTTCCAAGTGGCAGACAGTCACCCAGCCACCCTTCTCGTGGGGAAAACAGTTCAGGCACTGGGAGACTTTGATCACAGGGACCTGAAAAGAGTGTGCTGGTCTAGATAGATTCTGGGGGCCAAGCTCCTCTTGTCATGCATTTTATCCACAAAAAAACTGTATCATCAATTTAGTTGGTGTGTAGACATGAACAGTTATATATGTATGTGTGTATATATGTATAAAGGGCACAGGCTTGGTGATGAACCAGAAAAGCTTCTGATAGTTTATGGAGATGAGATTTAGGCTTACACAAAAGCTTGACACCATGGTGTGAGTTTAATTAGCTGCTTGGCCAGGGTAGGTGTGGTGAGACATGCACACACCACCAGCTCCTCATCTGGCTGGTAAGCAGGAGGGGTTTGCTGCTGCAATCTATAGCTTCTTGCACTTAACTCCTTTGCTAATTGCCTTTTAGACAGATAGGGGAAGGATTCTGGAGCCCCTATTACAAGAGGGATGTGGACGTGCTGGAGTGTGTCCAGAGAAGGGCACCGAGGATGCTGAGAGGGCTGCAGCACCTCTGCTGTGAGCACAGACTGAAAGAGTTGGGGCTGTGCAGGCTGGGGAAGAGGAGGCTCCCAGGGGACCTTCTGGTGGCCTTCCAGTGTCTGAAGGGGGCTACAGAGAAGCTGGGGAGGGACTTTTTAGGCTATCAGGGAGTGACAGGACTAGGGGGAATGAAGCAAATCTGGAGGTGGGGAGATTCAGACTGGAGGTGAGGAAGAAGTTCTTCACCATGAGAGTTGTGAGAGGCTGGAATGGGTTGCCCCTGCAGGGAGGTGTTTGGGGCCAGATCCCTGGAGGTGTTTTTGGCCAGGCTGGCAGAGGCTGTGGGCAGCCTGATCTAGGTTAGGGTGTCCCTGGGCATGGCAGGGGGATTGGAACTGGCTGATCCTTGTGGTCCCTTCCAACCCTGAGTGAGTCTGTGATTCTTCTAATTCTGCTCTCTGTAGAAAGTATTTTCTGCCTGTTGCTTTTAACGAGAGCCTGCCTGGGTTTGATCTCATGTAAAAGCAAGAGGGGAAACAAAAAAAAAAAAAAAAATCAGGTACCAGATGAATTTTACTCTTGCTTAGTTTTAGAACTAACTGAACCCTTTCAATTAAATATTTTTCCTCGACACTTTTAATCTTAAGAAGCTACAACTGATCTCCCAAATCTCATGATTTATGGATGGGATTATTAGCAAAACCTGATCTCGTCGTGGCTTCTTGAGGGAACAGCAATTCCCTCTTCCCCCGTTTTTTAATTTCCCCTCTTCAAAAAGAGCTTTTTGAAGCCCTTTTTAAAATTTGTGGCAGGCAAGCACTCTATGCATAGGCAAGACAAGGTGGAGGAAAAAAAAAACCCCACCCAAAAAAGCAACTGGCTCTGCTATCTGATCACCTTAAAATATCCTCTAAAATGTTGAGGGCATTTCAGTTTCAGGACTTTGACAGATTACCAGATAACAACTTGTCTCACAACCTTTGGTAAATCCAGCTTTAATTAACTGACATTTTAATGGTCCCTGAGCAGGCACTGGCTTCACTATAACTTAATTGAATTTAATTTGCTGGGCACGATTCTGCACGCATGAAGTCAGCAGCCAAGCTCATGTGCTCAGCCCTGCTGCAGCAGTGCCAGTTCACTGCCAGGCAGTCACAAGTGCCATTAAGAGCTGGTCCAAAGCCCTTATAAAAGGAGTGTAAAGACAGCAGGAGGCTGCACAGGCTCTCCTTGTGACTGTAAACTTAGAATGGTAGAATCAGTCAGGATTGGAAGGGACCACAAACTGGGGGTGTCCAGTCTGGAGAAAAGGAGGCTCCCTGAAAGGAGGTTGGAGAGAGGAGGGGAGAGCCTCTGCTGTTTGGTGGCAATTGGCAAGAGGAAATGGTTCCAAGCCATACCAGGGGAGGTTCAGAATCACAGAATAAACCAGATTGGGAAAGACCTCCAGGATCAAACCCGGAGACCTCCATTGGGTTTCCTCCATTGGGAAAGACCTCCAGAGTCAAACCTGTCACCAGGCTGGATGCTAGGAAATATTTCTTCACAGAGAAGGTTCTCAACCATTGGAATGGTCTGCCCAGGGCAGTGCTGGAGTCACCGTCCCTGGGGGTGTTTAAGCAGCGTGAGGACCTGGCACTTTGGGACATGGTTTAGTTTTGGCCCTTCAGTGATGGGTCAAGGGATGGACTGGATGAGCTTGGAGGTCTCTTCCAGCTCTGTGGAAAGCACCATGGCCCTGGTGCTGTGGCACCTGTGAATTGCTGAACCCTTGCTGTGCTGAGGGATCTGTCTTCTGCAGACACGAGTGCTGTTGGAATAATCTTCCTTCCCTAAGACAAGTAGTATAAACTTCAAATGATGCCTAGAAATCTCCTTTTCTATAAATATGTTTCCAGTTCTGCTTTTCATCCTCTGTATGGGCGCCAGGCCAGGGAAACATTTCACCTTCCCTTCCAATGCAAATCATATTTGTCCTGTTGAATGAAGCTGTCGATAGCTTAAAAGCAGGCAGGAGATGTGCAGAGCGTAAGCTGTGCAAATGTTAGCACTGGAGTTCAAAGGCCTCTCTTAAATTGACCTCCATCTATTTGCCTGTGCATTTACTTAATTCCTTCCTTTTGCCTAACACTCTCAGGGTGCCAGGGGAATGTTTCTCTGCTTTCCATGCTGGCAGGTCAGATGCATCACTCCTCGCCTGCGAGCGGTCTTGCATCAATCTCTGCGTGTTGCCAAAGATGCTGCTTCATTAAGAAGCTAAAATATTTAGCTGCTTCTAGCTGTTCATGACACACAATTGAATTTAGGAGAAAGAAAAAAAAAAAAAAAAAGTAGAATCTATGGGCTTGATACTTGAGCTGTCCTGGTCACTCTGCCTCCAGCTGGAAGCTGTACTTTCATAAACCATGTGTTTGTTCCTCTTAATGGTCAAAGAGTACAGAGATCTTCTGGGATGCTCTGAACTGGACTGATAATGCCTCATGTTCCTACAGCACCTTTTTGTTCCTCACCATGAGGCTGGTGAGTTTTAGTTTGGAAAAGAGGAGGCTGAGAGGAGACCTCACTGCTGTCTACAACTGCCTGAAGGGACGTTGTGGAGAGGCTGCTGCTGGGCTCTGCTCACAGATAGACTAGAATAGGTCAGGTTGGAAGAGACCTCCAAGATCATCCAGTCCAACCTAGCACCCAGCCCTATCCAAAGCACTAAGTGCTCCATCCAGTCTTTTCTTGAACACCTCCAGGGATGGTGGCTCCAACCACCTCCCTGGGCAGCCTATTCCAAGCTCTCACCACTCTCATGCTGAAGAACTTCTTCCTCATGCCCAGTGTGGATCTCCCCACCTCCAGCTTTGCTTCATTCCTCTTAGTCCTGTCACTACCTGATAGCATAAAAAGTCCCTCCCCAGCTTTGTTGTAGGCTCTCTTCAGATGCTGGAAGGCCACCAGAAGGTCACCTGGGAGCCTCCTCTTCTGCAGCCTGCACAGCCCCAACTCTTTCAGTCTGTCACTGAAACGCCAATTAAATAATCAAGTGCTAATATTTTTTAATGTAACTATTACCTCAGGTGCTTCAAGGATTTAAAGGGAAAACGAACTTCTTGATCCTCTTGGCATAACTTTGCTTCTACAAACTCTTCAGCAGAGGACAGGAAACCTTTGCCAGTGTGCTGAATATTGCTAAATGTTGCCTTTAAGCATGCAGCGTTTCAGCACACGGAGGATTAAATTAATGAATCTGATGATAATGAAGGTATAAACTGAACGAGATGAGCCTTATGCCTAGAGGCTAATCACCCAGTGATTCAAGTGAGGCTGCAATTATAAGATTAAGATTTGTGTGATAACATTGTTTACCTCTGCATTAACCAAAATCCAATACTCAATAAAGCAACAGCAAATTAATTTACAGGAGAAGAAAACTATCAAGAGGTTCCCCCTGCTCCTTGCCTGTCAGAGAGCAGGTAGGTGTAGCTAATTGTTGTTTGTTGTTCAGAAGAGCCTGGTGTTTGTTCCCTGAAACAGAAGAAAATGTGCTGGAGACTCTTGGGAAGGTGAGGATCTCACCAAACCAGGCCAGTTCATGGTCTCTATAGGTTGTGTTATCTCTTCTGCAGGGTACAGAGGTGGTTGTGGTCTGGAGCCCCTGGGGAAGTGAGGATCTCACCAAGGCAGCTCAGTGCTTGGTCTCTGCAGGTTGTGTTATCCCTTCTGCAGGGTACAGAGGTGGTTGTGGTCCAGAGCCCAGGAAGGAGCTCCTGGGGAAAGTGAGGATCTCACCAAGGCAGCTCAGTGCTTGGTCTCTGCAGGTTGTGCTATCCCTTCTGCAGGGTACAGAGGTGGTTGTGGTCTGGAGCCCCTGGGGAAGTGAGGATCTCACCAAGACAGCTCAGTGCTTGGTCTCTGCAGGTTGTGTTATCCCTTGTCAGGGTACAGAGGTGGTTGTGGTCCAGAGCCCAGGAAGGAGTCCCTGGACTCTCAGTAGCTCCCTGTGAATTTTAGTGAAGCCAGGAAGGTCTCCAGTGCTGATGACTCCAGCCTGGTGCTCTGAAGCAGTGCAGATCCTGTCGTTTTTCCTACTTGCATCTGGGAGGTTCCCTGAGAAGCAGGAGTGGAAAGGAATACATTTTTCTCCCTGTCATTGTTATTCAGCCAGCACAGACACTGGCATGCCTGAGGAGGTTTTTATTCCTGCTGTTGCTCAGCTTGTGCTGGTCGATAGGCAGATGGCTCACCTGGCCTGGGACACTTCATAGAGGTGAAAGGTAAGCCCAGAGGCTTTTGGAAGGCTGGAGGAGATCTTTGGGGTTGTTGGATCCCACCTTCTCAAGCTCTTTGGCAACTCCCCTGCTAGAATGGTGAAGTTAAAGAAGCAAACCTCTGGCTCTTGTTCCTTCCCCTCTGTGCCAGCATTGCTCTGAGGTGTGCTCAGAGCCATTACCCTCTCCAGCTTCACAAGTCAAAATGCTCAGAGTGCCTTTGCTGCCTGGAGAGGGTCAGGGCAGCCTGGAGATCCCTGACCATGCATCTCTGGGTGCCTTCCTGCTCATGAAAACATCAAAGCCCAGCTTGCTGTGATGATGCTCAGGGCCATGCTCCTAACTGGGACAGAAGAGTGCAGGGTGGGCAGGTAGGATGCAGGTTTGGTACCTGAGCTGTGAATAAGGAAGAAACCTGCATGCAGCTTCAATTCCTGAAGTCTTCCACTTCAGCTGATTTCACAGTGCTGGAATAACCATTTTGAGTCTAATAGAAATCCAGTTCTGAAGGGTGGGAGTGTGGGGAGAGACATGGATTTGGGATGTGGTCATCACTCTTGTGATACTGACTCAGGCAAGGATTATTTTGGCTATGAACACAGTCTGGGGGATGAAGGGACAGAAAACAGCCCTGTGGAAAAGGACCTGGGGGTGCTGAGGGACAAGAAGCTGGACATGAGTAGGCAGTGTGAGCTTGCAGCACAGAGGCCAATGGCAGCCTGGGCTGCATCCAAGGATGTGTGCCCAGCAGATCCAGAGAGGTGATTCTGTCACTCTGCTTTGCTCTGGTGAGACCTCACCTGGAGTACTGCATCCTGATCTGGAGCCCTCAACATACAGAGGACATGGACCTGATGGAGCAAGTCCAGAGGAGAGCCAGGGAAATGCTCAGGGAACTGGAGCACCTCTGCCATGAGGACAGGCTGAGGGAGCTGGAGCTGTTCAGCCTGGAGAAGAGAAGGCTCCAGGGAGACCTAATAGCAACCTGCCAGTACCTGAAGGGGGCTACAAGAAGGCTGCAGAGAGACTGTTCACAAAGACCTGCAGGGACAGGACAAGAGGCAATGGTTTGAAACTAGAGCAGATTTAGATTGGATGTTAGGAACAGGTTCTGTACCATGAGGGTGGTGGAACTCTGGAACAGATTGCCCAGGGAAGTGGTTGAGGCCCCATCCCTGGAGATATTGAAGGTGAGGCTGGACAGGGCTCTGGCCAACCTGATCTTAGTGAGGATTCCCTGCTGGCTGCAGAGGGATGAACTTTGGAGGTCCCTTCCAATCCAGACCATTGTGTGATTCTATGATTAAAGGAGACTGAGAGCATCAGGAGGTTGAGGGTTACTTTTGTACCACAAGATGGCATCAACTCTGCAGTGAAGGAGGGAGAGCTTGCAAAAGGACCTCAGACGGAGAGGGGACTGAAAATAAAAGCATTAAAAAATTAATAGCAGACTGGTAGGAAGCAAGCATTTGTCACACAAGTGTCTGCTCGAAAATTGTATTATCTAAGAGCTTATTTTGGATGCATAAAATGAAATTACTGCTCATCAGATTAAGCAGTGCAGCTGCTGCTGCTGCTTCTGCTGGCAGCAACTGAATTCTGCTTGCAAATGCTTCTCTGCTCCTTGGGCAGAGCAGAGCTAAGTGGGTTTATGATCCCTCACAGGCCTCCTAAAGCCTATCAGTTGTTCAAGCTAACAACAATATTTACCCTTGTCTAATACCCATCTAATGTGTTCTAAAGGCCTTTACTGCAGTTAGGTATGAGGAAACACTCATTTAGATGCTCCACATACGTTCATTTTTCCATTCCCCTTTTGGGGCTCCCTTTCGACTCTGTGTGGCCTCATAAATCATAGAATCAGTCAGGGTTGGAAGGGATCATATAGTTCCAAACTCCCTGCCATACCCAGGGAAACCCTACCCTAGATCAGCCTGGCCACAGCCTCATCCACCCTGGCTGCAAACACCTCCAGGGATCTGGTCCCAAACACCTCCCTGCAGGGGCAACCCATTCCAGCCTCTCACCACTCTCATGCTCAACAACTTCCTCCTCACATCCAATCTGAATCTCCCCACCTCCAGCTTTGCTCCATTCCCCCTAGTCCTGTCACTACCTGATAGGCTAAAAAATCCCTCCCCAGCTTTTCTGTAGCCCCCTTCAGGTCCTGGAAGGCTGCAAGAAGGTCCCCTGGGAGCCTCCTCTTCTCCAGCCTGCACAGCCCCAACTCTTTCAGTCTGTGCTCATAGCAGAGGTGCTGCAGCCCTCTGAGCATCCTCATGGCCCTTCTCTGGACCACTCCAGCATCTCCACATCCTTCTTGTAATAGGGGCTGCAAAACTGGAGAATCTCAGAAACATGCAGGTTGGCAAATCCCCTCAGGATCACCAAGCCCAACCTATAACCCTACTCTTCAAGACCCACCTTAAACCATAGCCCTAAGCACCACTATAAAGTTTGCTTAAAGGGGGGAAAAAAAAAAAAAATCTTCCAAAATGATTTGTGTGGCTTCACAAACCCTTTGTGAACAGCCCCCAGCTGCTTAGGGGTTTATGTTCATTCAGGTAATGTTGTAGCTGCTATTAACAAATCCAGTGGGAATCTGCTACTGATCTTAGAATATCTTGGTACTTCTTGGTCTTGTCTTCTCAGACACCTCACTGCTGTGGGGGCTTTCACTTTGTTCTGTTTATTTACCTCTCCCTCCTCTGCTTTTGTGTTTATTTTAAAATTTATTTTGTAGTTGGTTTTGTTTTTCTGGGTGCTTTGGGTTTGCTTTGGTTTTTTTAGATTTTAGTTTGGACTTTCTGCCTTTTTTTTGTTTGTTTGTTTGGACTTTGTGCTTTTTTTTTTGTTTGGACTATCTTTTTTGGTTGTTTTTTATCTGGACTTTCTTAATTTTTCCATTGAGGCTTTTTTTTTGCTTGGATTCTGCCTTTTTTTTCTTGGGTCTCTGCCTTTTTTTTGTTGGGACTCTGCCTTTTTGTTGGGACTCTGCCTTTTTGTTGGGACTCTGCCTTTTTGTTGGGACTCTGCCTTTTTGTTGGGACTCTGCCTTTTTGTTGGGACTCTGCCTTTTTGTTGGGACTCTGCCTTTTTGTTGGGACTCTGCCTTTTTGTTGGGACTCTGCCTTTTTGTTGGGACTCTGCCTTTTTGTTGGGACTCTGCCTTTTTGTTGGGACTCTGCCTTTTTGTTGGGACTCTGCCTTTTTGTTGGGACTCTGCCTTTTTGTTGGGACTCTGCCTTTTTGTTGGGACTCTGCCTTTTTGTTGGGACTCTGCCTTTTTGTTGGGACTCTGCCTTTTTGTTGGGACTCTGCCTTTTTGTTGGGACTCTGCCTTTTTGTTGGGACTCTGCCTTTTTGTTGGGACTCTGCCTTTTTGTTGGGACTCTGCCTTTTTGTTGGGACTCTGCCTTTTTGTTGGGACTCTGCCTTTTTTTTTGTTGGGGACTCTGCCTTTTTTTGGGGCTCTTTTTTTTGTTTTGTTTTGTTTTTACTCTCTGACCTTTTTTTTGTTCGGTTTTTTGTTTGGACTCTGCCTTTTTTTAAAATGGGTTTTTGCTCTAGGAGGTTTCCAAGCCTGTGCTGTGATTGCTGTTTATGACAGCCCCTTTAAAAAACAAACCCAGAAGATATTGCTGCCTTGATCTATCTTCTCAGCGTGGCTGGTGCTGGAGAGCTGAACAAGATGAGGCTGACTCAGAGATGAGGAAGGACTTTGTCAAAGCAGCCACTCTCTGGAGCAGTTCTAGTCGGACGCTTCAGTTAATGTTATCTAGATGGTCCCTGACAAAACTGCCAGATGAGCACTTCCAAACAGCCAGGAGGTGACTGCTTCCAAAGAGCAGCCCCAGTGGCCTGCTAATGGAGGAGGTAATGAAGTTTGCACTGTGAAAAGCACTTCAGCGCTGAGGCACCAGCAGGCATTTCCTGCTCTTCTCACAGTATCTTGACTCTTCACCATATTGCACCAAAACATCGAAGCAGTGACCTCATCTCTGCCTTCAGACCTGCCTGGAGCAACCCCACCCTCGTCCTCACCAGGATGTGCTTAGCTGTAGAGTAGCAAACATCAAGGAGCTAAGGTGTCCCCTGCAGCTTCCTGTGGTGAGCTGTGTGCATCACCTATTCCTCTCATCCAGGATCATTCCCAGACAAGCACTGGCTTTTGAAACCGGCAGGGCAGGACTGTGCCGTGCTAAGGCAAGGCAGGGCAGGACTGTGCCGTGCTAAGGCAAGGCAGGGCTCTCTAGCACACACTGACTCTCTTGGCACAGTGTCCTTGGGGTGTATTCTGCCCCTGTAACTCAGCACTGCTCAGGACACAACTTGAGTCCTGTGTCCAGGATAGGAGGATAAGTGTGACTGTTTAATTTCTTAGCTTACCCAGGGCTATCTTTATGTTCAAGGTACTGGTTGACAGCCAACTGAGCATGAGCCAGCAGTGTGCCCAGCTGGGCAGCAGAGCCAATGGCATCCTGCATTGGATCAGGAACAGTGTGGCCAGCAGGAGCAGGAAGGTTCTTCTGCACCTGTGCTCAGCACTGGTCAGGCCACACCTTGAGTCCTGTGTCCAGGATAGGAGGATAGGTGTGAATGTTTCATTTCTTAGCTTACCCAGGTTTTCTTTACATTCAAGGTACTGGTCGACAGCCAACTGAGCATGAGCCAGCAGTGTGCCCAGCTGGGCAGCAGAGCCAATGGCATCCTGCACTGGATCAGGAGCAGTGTGGCCAGCAGGAGGAGGGAGGATAGGAGGATAAGTGTGAGTGTTTCATTTCTTGTTAGCTTACCCAGGTTTTCTTTACATTCCAGGTACTTGTTGATAGCCAGCTGAGCATGAGCCAGCAGTGTTCCCAGCTGGGCAGCAGAGCCAATGGCATAGTGTAACCAGCAGGAGCAGGGAAGTCCTTTTGCCCCTGTACTCAGCACTGGTCAGACCACATCTTGAGTCCTGTGTCCAGTTCTGGCACTTCAATTTAAGAAAGATGTTGAGGTGCTGGAAGGTGTCCAGTGAAGGGCAGCAAGGCTGGGGAGGGGCCTGGAGCACAGCCCCAAGAGGAGAGGCTTAGGAAGCTGGGGGTGTGCAGCCTGAAGAAGAGGAGGCTCAGGGCAGAGCTCATTGCTCTCTGCAGCTACCTGAAGGGAGGTTGATAGCAGATGGGGTTGGGCTCTGCTGCCAGGCACCCAGGGACAGAACAAGAGGACACAGCCTCAAGCTGTACCAGGGCAGGTTTATGCTGGACTTCAGGAAGAAGTTCCTCACAGAGAGAGTGATTGGCATTGGAATGGGCTGCCCAGGGAGATGGTAGAGTCCCCATCCCTGGAGGTGTTTAAGAGGAGGCTGCATGAGGCACTTAGTGCCATGGTTTAGTTAATGAGAAGGGTTAGGTGATAGGTTGGACTCCATGATCCTAGAGGTCTTTTCCAACCTGGTTAATTCTGCTATTCTGTGTCCTTTTGCTCCTCTTTTGTGCAGATCAGTGGGGGGGTTACAGCTGTGCTGGCTTTCTGTTAAGCAGCAGTTATGTATCCCTCGTGGTCCCTTCTAGGTTTGAGCATCATTATCTTGAGAGAAGAAGAGGTTCCTTCTGGGGTCTGTCACCGTCCTTTCTGCAAGGCAGAGATGTACATGGTCGGGGGGTTTTGTTGGTTGGTTGGGTTTTTTTAATGCCTCAGGAGGTAGAAATCTGTCTTTTGATCTTGGAAATGTTTGACAACTCATGTTACCAGCCTTTTGCTTGAAGTGTGCTGGAAACAGTCCTATTATTTTGCCTTCAGTGCTACCTTCCTTTCATAGTCCATTTGAACTTCTCAATCATGCAGACGCAGCATATCATTAGACAATTTTCCCTCTACATGTCCACCAAAATGCTTTTTACCCTTCTTAGTTCAAGGCACTTTAGAATCAATCTTTCATCACTTTAGTTTAAACATTTCTTCTAACTTTTCACCAAAGGAGATACAGAAATAAAAAGGCAAATGATATCATTGCAGACTTGGTCCTTTTGGCATCAAGGCTGTGGTGTCTCAGAGAGAAAATCTGCAGGAGTCCAGAGCCTGGTGTGTGACAGCAGTGCCCTCAGCAGCTTTGCATATGGGTTAGACACTGCTGGGGGTGGATTGTGCTTTATCCCTGGAGGAGTCCAGCCCTGTCCTCTGGACACCTACTGCACAACTGTACATGTGTCTGTGATGCATTCTGGGGGAGATTGTGCTTTATTGGTGCAAGAGTCCAGCCCTGCCCTTTGGACACCTACTCCACAACTGTACGTGTGGCTGTGATGCAATCTGGGGGAGATTGTGCTTTATTGCTGCAGGAGTCCAGCCCTGCCCTTTGGACACCTACTACACAACTGTGCATGTGGCTGTGATGCAATCTGGGGGAGGTTGTGCTTTATTGCTGCAGGAGTCCAGCCCTGCCCTTTGGACACCTACTGCACATCTGTGCATGTGGCTGTGATGCAATCTGGGGGAGGTTGTGCTTTATTGCTGCAAGAGTCCAGCCCTGCCCTTTGGACACCTACTGCACATCTGTGCATGTGGCTGTGATGCAATCTGCGGGGGGGGGTTGTGCTTTATTGCTGCAAGAGTCCAGCCCTGCCCTTTGGACACCTACTGCACAACCTTGTGTTTCATTGCCTGACAACTCATTTTGGGTTTAGTGGGATTCTTTACTAGTGGCTGTAGCAAAGATAGAGTGCAAAGGCTCCTGCTCTTGACCTGCTGTGCAGCTGGATGTGCCCTGGTTATGAAGCACTTGACAGAGAAAGGCTTTCATGAGGATGCTCAGAGGGCTGCAGCACCTCTGCTATGAGGACAGATTGAAAGAGTTGGGGCTGCGCAGTCTGGAGAAGAGAAGGCTGCCAAGTGACCTTCTTGCAACCTTCCAGTATCTGAAGGGGTCTACAAAAAAGCTGGAGAGGGAATTTTTAGGCTATCAGGGAGTGACAGGACTAGGGAGAATGGAGCAGACTGGATGTGAGGAGGAAGTTGTGGAGCATGAGAGTGGTGAGAGGCTGGAATGGGTTGCCCAGGGAGGTGTTTGCAGCCAGGCTGGCAGAGGCTGTGGGCAGCCTGATCTAGGGTAGGCTATCCCTGCCCATGGCAGGGGGTTTGGAACTAGATGATCTTTGTGGTCCCTTCCAACCCTGACTGATTCTATGACATTCTGGATGATCTTTGAGGTCTCTTCCAACAGGATATATTCTGTGATGGGATATTCTTAAAACCGTGTTCAGGATGAAGCTATCTGAATGCGGTCCCCTGGGTTAGAGTCAGGGCCACTTACAACTTGATAATCTAATGGTGTTTTGGTTTTAGTTCAGCTTCCTGGAGCCCCAAAGCCCAAAGAATAGCCTTGATCCGATTTGGAAGTTGAAAGAAAAGCTTTGACAACAAATAAAAGGTAGTTTAGGTAAGGGAGGTTACAAAAATATAGGGAAGGGAAAACAAAACACAAAATAGGTATACAACCAATGGATGGAGGTGGATGCTCCCACCACGTGTTTTGCTGCAGACACATGGCAAAGCAGGAACAGCAGGAACCAGGAATGCTGCTGGCTGGTGAAGCAGGGATGAGAGAGGAAAAAAGAGAGAGAAAAAGGAAGTTTGTATGTCATTATAGGGGTTTCAGACAGGAAGTGGGAGTGGGTTAGCCACTGCACCTGGGGTCAGGTTCAGGCTAGCCCCAGGGAGGAGTCAGGATGACCTGGGATCAAGTTCAGGCTAGCCCCAGGGAGAAGTCAGGATGACCTGGGATCAAGTTCAGACCAACCCCAGGCAGGAGTCAGGATGACCTGGGATCAAGTTCAGACCAACCCCAGGCAGGAGTCAGGATGACCTGGGATCAAGTTCAGGCTAGCCCCAGGGAGGAGTCAGGATGACCTGGGATCAAGTTCAGACCAACCTCAGGATGGTTTAACACTTTACAAATGAGTTAGACCTACTGCATGGAAGATGCTGGGGACATTGTGCTGGTTTGAGGTTAGTTGGAGTATTTTTAATAAGGGAAATTAAATTATAGGCTGAGAAAGGAAAAACAATGAGGATGTCTACTTTGCTTATAGGTGTGTGGGGTGGCAGATAACTCCCAAACCACCACAGGGCATGGGAATTAATCTCTTTCAGTGCTGGAGTAGTGAATCAGCACTTCGAAAATAGTGGGAGGATTCCTGGAAGAGTGTCTGGACTTTAGAGAAGGAAGAGCAGAGCATCATCAGGTTTGGTTGATGTGCTCACAGCAGTGTAGAGAAAGGAAAAGAGGCATGTGGGGGCTGAGGATCCAGGTGCAGCATCCAGACAGTGTTAGAATTTCAGGTTGGAAACCAGAGGAACTGCTTAGAGCTGCTTATCTAGAAATGCAAGTTGCACTAAATCAGCTGGAATTCTAAGGATTTGAGCCAAAATGTAATTGGAAGTTCAGTTGGATTTATATAGAAGTTTCTGGGCTGGCACATTTCTGTGGAGTGCTGTTTGCATTACAGTCCTGCACTGGGTGTCCATCACCTGCAGTCATCATAAAACATGCAGCTGTAGATATGTGTAATCTGGACAAGCTGTGGTCATCTTTTAAAGCCTCCCCAGCCTGGGGTTTTGCATTACACAGCTTTGTACCCTGCTGCTGCTCTTGGGGGGCACACCACAGTGAGAGGTGATTTTCTAACCCTTCTCTAGCACCCTGTTTTCTGGAGGCAGCCTTGCTCTGGTAGAGCTGCTGTGATGTTTTGCCTCTGTTCCTGGATGGGGAAACAAAGGCTTTTTAATCTAACAAGAGGATGATTCCTCACTGCTCAGCAAGGGGCTTGGTCATCTCTAAACGGCTGGAGCTGGCTTTAAAGCTGGAGGGAGGCACAGGTTTGTGGTTGCTGCACGCCAGCCTTATGTTGTAATGGGGTTGTTGGCAGTAGCTGTGGTTGGGAATGCTCCCTGGTATTAATTTAAATTGAGACTCATCAGATTCAGCTGAAGGATGAAGCACTCTGAGTTCAATACCTTTCCTCTCCTCCTTCCTCCTTCCTCTGCTCCCAGGCCCACCTATAATGTGAATCTCTGAGTCCCTTGGCCAGCAGCCCTGCTCCAGGCTCAGCGAAGTTTTCTATGTTTGCGAGAACAAAAGCAGTAGTGAGCCTGGAGCAGTCCCCTCAGACTGGCAGCGTGCACAGAACAGGCAACAGATGCTGATATTTTTTTGTAAACCCAAAACCTAATTATGCTTGGAGCAATCCCACAAGCCTAGGGAAAAAAAAAAAACAAAAAACAAAAAAACAGAGAGAGAGAGAGAGGAAAAAAAAGCCCAAACCAAAACTACCTGCAACCTGATTTATGGATTCAAACCATCAGTGCTGGGTTTTAAACTGGCAAAACATGGGGGTGGTTTTGGTGATGCTCCCTCTCCCCAACCTCAAGGAGGCAAGCAGGAGTAATACCTGAGGGGGAATGATGCTGTGTTCAGTGCCTTCCCACCACAGGGCTGTGTGCTGGGGCTCTTCACATCACCAGTGGCAAGCTGAATCCTTCCTGGCCGTGAAATGGGGAACCTGGCAGGCAGCAGACGTGCAGGTGTGGTCCCAGCAACTCTGTGTTCTAAGTGTTTATGGCTGATGAAGCTGCTTCTGAAGTGCCTTTAAAGATATTCACCTGTCATATTGCAATGGCAAAATCCAGTGTGAATCTGCACAGATATTGGTTTCTTTGGTGGTTTTTTTTTTGTTTGTTTTTTTTTTGTTTGTTTTTTTACTGCCTGTGCCTTCTTTTCATGTCTACTGAATAGGCACTTTGTTCTTAGCAGACTTCCCTGCAAGCTGGAGAGCCTTGACCCTTTCCTGATCCAGGCTTCCACAGACTCATATATGAAGACTTTCTTCCAAGGAAGCGTAAATTATAACATGAATAACAGTTCTTACCCATCAGGATATGATTTATGTATGCCTGAAGCGGGACAAGAACCACGCAGAGGAGAGGCAAAGCATTTCCCAGTGCCTTAGCAGGGCTTGCTAGCTCCAATGAACTTCCAGTTCAACTGGACTAACAGCCCATGGCAGCTTTTGGACAGCTTTTGTGTCTCTGCAGATCTCATTTTAGGTGCAAAAGACAACTAATCAATTTTGTTTTTCACGTGGAGGCTGAAAGATTTATATTCTGTGTGCTCTGCCTGGGGATGATGAAGAGATGTTACAGCCTGTAGAAAAGCCCTTTCCAATCGTGCTTGCAAAACACATCAGCCATAAGCAGAAAGTAAAATAGCCCCTGCTGGGTGGAGATGAGGTAAAGGAGTGTGGGAATAGGGCTCCCTGGGAAAGCTGGGAGGTGCAGTGTGTGGGGGCACTCTGCAAGCCACTGAGCATCTTCTCCGGCTCTGGAGGCTCAACAACAGTTTTTGACAAGAGGTCTTTTGGCAGAAGCATCTCCTCCTCCTTTGGATGGGTTGAGGCCCTTGGGAGCTGAGTCTCACTAGAAGATGTATCTGAGGTAGGGGCTTGGATTTCAGAGGGCAGCAGTGGTTTGTTGAGAGGTGAGCTCTGGCTGAAGCTAACTCCATGCTGACTGTGAATCTCTTGCTTAGGTGCTTGTATGGCTATGGCTGTGGCTGTGCAGTGCTGTGGGTCTGCAGCAAATCCCCTGACTGCCTCCTCATGCCTCACTTTGCCTTGCAGAGACCTCTCTGAGTGCACAGAGCAGGTTCTTTTCAAATGAACCCAAGTGGTGCAGGTAGCTGCAATCTGCACATCAGAGTGGGAGCATTCAGACAAGGGTTGGTGTGAGGCAAACCCCTGTAACATCTGTAGTGTGTCCATTGACCCCCCAGGACCAACTGTCCCACCCTGCACATCCCACCTTACCTACAGCCTTGGCATGGCTGCAGGAGAGTTAATGCTGAGACAACAGTTGGACAAAGCAGGATCAGTCCTTTTAGCACCCTGACATGATTTGGTAAAGCTGAGTCCTCCCAGAAAATCCTTGAGATTTTCAGCAGCTCTAAGCTTTTTAGAGCAAATCAGATTGTTTTTGCACCCATCTGGTTGACTGGTTATAAACAGGCATTGCTCAAGCTGGCTCCGTGTGCTTTTGTTGGCACTGAAAGGAAAACCTACAGGATGTGGTGGATAATTCACCTGGATCTTGCCTGTGATGACTTCTGCCTCTTGTAGATGAACACAAATAAGCAGGAAAATTGGTGTGCATGTGAAATACCAAAGACAAAAGACTCGAGCACTGCAAAGCAACAGTTTGGTGTATTGTAACATCAAAGCAGCATGGCCACGATTGCTGCTCTGAGTCCAGCCTGCTGCTACAAGAAAGAGTTCATGGGAAGATTGTTAGTGAGCTGTCTGGCTTTTAGGGGTGCCAGGCACCCACTGGACTTGTCAAGGTGATGTGCCTGGCTTCTGGCATCTATACTCAAAAGCATCGATCTGGACCTTCAGCCTAAGCCTTCACTGAGGGATGAGCAACACTAATTAATTTTCCTCCTTTCCTCTGAATCTACTTAATTTAAGAAATGTCGTATTGATTGCGATTTTTGGCAAGTTAAATTTGTGGTTTGTGTGCTGTGAACACAAAGGAGAAGGGTTTGCCATTAAGGGCTGCACTCAACAGCAGCACGTTTGTGATGATTCAGGAGTTATTCCCCCCACAAACACACTTTTGAAATTGCCCTGACTAGACTCAGCCAGCTGGAAGTTAATGAGTGAAGCTTTTATATTACAGCTTAGCACAGCATGCAAGCAGATATTTACAATAGATTACAGATATTTACAGCTATATACAGAAAAAAAGGTAATACACAAACACAATGCCCTTCCCAGGAATCAGAGTCCCCAAGAGGGGTTCCCAATCACCCTTCCACCTTCCCCCCACCCACCAATCTTATAAAAAAATCTGCCTTATGTGCCAGGTAAATAGAGAAGATTAGCCAGGGGGGGTTAGAAGCAGGAATTGATTAGTTGGGTCACACAGATCCAGCTGGAAGGCAAAGAAAGGGAGAGAGACCAACAGCCCAGAGGTCAGCTCTGTCTTATCTATGTCTTTGCTTTAGTACATCTCAGCAAACTTATGAGAGAAGAAGACATCAACATTGTTTTCTTTTTTCACAGCCTATAACCTAATTTCTCTTGTTAAAATATTCCAATTAGCCTCAAACTAGCACAGTGTTGCTCCTCGCTCAGCATGGGAGGAGTGCTCCACTTACTGCTCCCCTCTTGCTCAGTCTCTTTTATTGCTTTGGCGTCTTGCAGGTACCAAGGGTGGACTCAGTGATCACAACTACAAAGCCTCTGGGGCATTTTTGCCATTAAAATCTAGCTGTGTAGCTGCAGCACAGTCACAGCAGATATACTTTCATCACTGGCCCAAAAGTCATCCTAGACTTAGGCATAACCCAGAAGAGATGTACAGCTAAGTGCCACTGCAGATTTCTCCAGTTTAAGGCACAGGAGGGATGTGTCTACCTTTCATCCTAGACTTAGGCATAACCCAGAAGAGATGTACAGCTAAGTGCCACTGCAGATTTCTCCAGTTTAAGGCACAGGAGGGATGTGTCTACCTTGCTGAGCAGTGCAATGCAAATGGGGAGAAGCCTGGAATTGCTTTGCTTGTGGCTTGCTTAGTCTGCATGTCTGATCTCCAACTGCTAGCTGGTATCAACCTTTCCTCCAGCAGATGTATGCTGTGGAAGCATTTGGTGCATTAGAGATCCTCTGACACCCCTGACAATATTTGGTGCATTAGAGATCCTCTGACACCCCTGACATCCTCTGACAATAAGTTCAGCTTATTGAGTGAACATCCTATCCTTGAGGCAGTGAAATCAGTACAATGTCCAATTCATGTTTAAACCTCTGAAATCATAGAATCAGTCAGGGGGCTCAGGGGTGACCTCATTGCTGTCTGCAATTACCTGAAGGGAGGTTGTAGACAGGTGGGGTTGGGCTCTTCTTCCAGGCAAACAGCAACAGAATGAGGGGACAGTCTCAAGTTGTGCCAGGGGAGGTATAGGCTGGATATTAGGAGGAAGTTCTTCACAGAGAGGGTAATTGGCATTGGAATGGGCTGCCCAGGGAGGTGGTGGAATTGTTGTAGCTGGAAGTGCTCAAGAAAAGACTGGATGGGACAATTAGTGTCATTGGATAGGGCTGGGTGATTGGTTGGACTGGTTGATCTTGGAGGTCTCTTCCAACTTGGTTGAGTGATTCTACAGCTAAGTTCCATTGCAGATTTCTCCAGTTTAAGGCACGGGAGAGATGTGTCTACCTTGCTGAGCAGTGTGGCGCAAATGAGGAGGAGCCTGGAATTGCTTTGCTGTGGCTTGCTTGGTTAGTCTGCATGTCTGATCTCCAGGTGCTAGCTGGTATTAACCTTTCCTCCAGCAGATGTGTGATGTTGAAGCACTTGGTGCAGAGAGCCTCTGACACCCCAGTTCAGCTTATCGAATGAACATCCTATCCAGTGAAATCAGTCCAATGCCCAATTTGTGTTTAAACCTCTGAAATCTGGAGGAGTTAAAGCAAAACGTGGGCTGGAAGCATATGTTTTGTGGCCAGCTGCCAGCAGGCATGCTGTAAGGCTCATCACCTGTAGGATCCAAAACGCCAACGAGAGAGAGGCTGCCAAATATTCCCTGGAATCTCTGAAGGGGGAAAACGCTTTGCGCTCTAAGATGACTCTTTCCACAGAGTCTTTCAGACTGCTTTGGCAGTTATGAGCTTTTTATAGCAAGTCAAATTCCTTCACCCATCTGCTTGTCTGCTTATGGAAATGCATCCCTCTGGTGCACTTGTTACGTTTCATTACCGTTAAATAAAAGGAAAAAGTCAACATACCTTGCCCACTGGTTTAGTCATCTGTATCCGCTCCTGATGAACTGCCTCACCTATAAAACGAACACAGATGCTCTGGATGTAAATATCAGCCCCTGCTACAGCTTCCAGGCCTCTAATAACTAAATCAACTCTGTTTTAATGATGAGTTTGAAGGTAATGCTCAGCAAACAGAGCAGCCACACTGGGAAGCTTTCCAAGTGGAAGTATGATGGATACGTGATGCAGACGTTGACTTTCATGAACAATTATGCTTCTCTTGATTGCACCCTCTTGAGAAGGAAAAAAATTAAAGAGGAAGCAGTATTATTAATAGCCCAGCTTTATTTCTGATTGCTGAAGTGCTTTGAGAAGATAAGATTTCATTTAAAAAGGCAGTGAAAAAGTTGGGATGGAAACATTTAGATGGCAATTTGCTTAGTCCTCGGTCGTTCTCTGTGTCGAACAAATCAGAGGCTGTAGCAATCTTCTGCAGTGCTTTAGGGTTGGTCTCTTCCTCTCTGGAGAAAGAGGACCACAATGGCTTTGATCTCTAAGGGCAGCCTCAACAGCTTGCATCCAGCCATTCAAGTGCTGCTTGTGGGGGACACGGAACCTTACTCAAGTGGATTTCTTACCCGAGGCCGTGGGCAGCACCTTAAAACCAGACCGGTACTAAAGTCAGGAGTAAAAGACACAAACTTACCCTCTGAGCCCCCCTTAAAAAACCAACCAACCAAACAAAAAAACCCCAAACCCCAAGCCAACATTTTTCTTTTAAATAAGCCTCCCATTACAGAGCAATAATCACAGCCACAGCCTCTCCATAAGCAGCTGAGGCCGCAGTCCTGCTCCGTGATGTATTCTGCTACAGTAGCTCTCTTTCTGCAGGGGGTGTCTTAGAGAGCCACGTCTGTGCTCTGGCTGTTTATTTATAGGATCAAGATTAATGTAGTGTGGATGAAAAACATGTTTGTTTATAGGATTGTGACTAATGTAGTGTGTGCATTCTACATCAGTAAGCATTAATGAATATGCCTCTGCGTGAGGGTTGGTGAGCCGCTGGCGACGGTGCTGGGCTCCGCGGCCACAGCACCAGGCAATTCTGGCTCCACCACAGGACCTTGTGTAATGTACCCATTACTGAGGGCAGAAGGCAGCGTTTCCATAGTGAATAATGAATTGGGGCATCAAAATGGTGATTGAGGTTAGCCAGCAGTGATATTAAACCTGTGGGGTGGGACTGATGGTACGGAATCCGTTGCTTCGTGTAGTAGCCTTCAGTTTTCAGCTATTTCTAAGTGCTTGGCAAATAGGACCATAGAGGTTTTGGGGTTTTTTTTGATTGGAAAAGACTTCTGAGATCATCGAGTCCAGCAGTGGGCTTAAAATTGGCATGGCCATTAAACCATGTCCCAAAATACCATGTCTACACATCCTTTGAACGTCTCCAGGGAATAGAACAGAAAGAATAGAATAGGCCAGGTTGGAAGAGACCTCCAAGATCATCCAGTCCAACCTAGCACCCGGCCCTAGCCAATGGCACTAAGTGCCCCATCCCAGCAGAGTAAAGGGGCAGAATCCCCTCCCTTGCCTTGCTGCCCACAGCTGCTCTTGCTGCAGCCCAGCACACAGTTGCTGTCTGGGCTGCACTCACACTCCTGGCTCATGTTGAGCTTCTCATCAAGCCAGACCCCCAGGTCCTTTTCCTCAGATGTGGCCTGGGTTGGTGGATGCGTCCTTTGTACACCTGCCCAAGAAGATGTTAAACCACACCTTGGTCTGGCCTGATCCTGCCTCTGCCTTGCTGTCTCCCAACTTGTTGCATCATTGCTGAACCCCTCGCCCTGCAGTGTGAGGTAGTGAAGGAAGTTGCTCTTCAGCTGCTTCTCCCAGAGTGACCTTGCTTGGGAGATTTGGAGCTTCAAAAGGAATCTGTGCTGGGAAGGTAGTTTTGGTTGTTGGCCACAGTTTGGGAAACAAGACAGAGAGCTTCCTGCAGGGGACTTTATCAGGTAACCTGGCAAGAACAAAAGGCACCCAGCAGGGCATGCACAGCTCTGGAGCCCCTGAAGAGCTTCATCCCAGGGTTTTGTGTAACACCACCATGCTTCCTCATTCCCCATTAATATTTTATCAAGCAGAAGAAGAAAGTTTCCCTTTGAAGTTCTACACTAGCAAATCAACTTCTTATTATAGCATTAAAATAGCCACAGTTTTGCTTGGGGGAATGGGAGGCAGGCAGCCCAGCTATAAATACTGCAGCGCAGCAGTTAATAACTTCAGGAATAAGCATTTGCTACAAACTGGAAATTTACTTTCTGTGGCCCCTAAAGCTGAACCTGCAACAGCTCTGATCTTGTTAGTTCATCCTTTCATCCTTTCGGAGCCTGATGCAAACCCTTGAGGGAGCTCTTCAGGCCCAGATCATAGAATCGTAGAGTGGTTGAGGTTGGAAGGACCTCAAAGCTCATCCAGTTCCAACCCCCTGCCATAGGCAGGGACACCTCCCACTAGAACAGGTTGCCCAGGATGGTACCAAGTACTAAGGTACCATCATAAAGAACATTTTCAGGATGATGTGCTGGGCTAGCTGGGAGCAGAGACAGAAGCATACTGGTCTCAGACCTAACTTTTTCCCACCAGTTGCTGTATTAGAGGGAGGTCCATGTGTATCTTTATTGTGTAGCTACAGCTGGTCGGGCTAAGAGCTTGTCTGGGAAAGAAATCTCTTTCCGAGTGGGCACTAAGGAAAGCACTTTGTCTGCTAAGCCTAATAAAAACTGACCAGCACACAGTGCTGTAAAGATGAAAAGTGCTGTAAATGTGTCACTACCTGTTCTATGGTTTATATGAGGGATTTGTAGCCATTGAGACAAGCTGCCCATAGGGACTTGGATTGGGAATGTGGAAAAAAAGGGGACTGTACTAACAAGAGGATTGGTTATAGGCTCTCAGGAGGTAAGCCTTCCTGTCAAGCATTTTCTGACATCTCTGGCAGATAAACTCTGCTTTGTCCGTGGCGAGAGAGTGCAATCTAAATACAGCCCCCTTGGATCTACAAGGTTATCTCTGTTTCCAGGATCAAAATAGGTGTCAGTGGGACAACTGAGCTGTGATCACAGGGAGGGAGTCAGGGAACCCCTTCACTCTCGGGATCAGTGTGAACACTGCTATTGAGACCAAGCCAAAGTAGCAGGCAGAGAAACAGTGCAGAAGCCTTTAATAAAAGCAACTTTCCAAGTTGTGTTTTGCAGTGACATCTCTTTTGGTGGGTTTTGCTGAAAAGGAAGCTTGATGCTGTTCAGCTGATGGCAAGTTTAATTCCATCTGGTTTTTTCCCTCGGGTGGCCTTGTCTGCTCCTTTTCATTATCTCTTTGCAGTTTGTTCATATGGGAAGGACTTTTTGTTTTGCCTGTCGTTGCTTTTTTAACTACGTTTGCATGGCTGCTGGCATAACCTCAGGTGGATCTGTCAGTTAGGACTGTCTCACAAACTGCCAAGCAAGGCATGGCAAAGTGCTTGGGTGTCTCAGATGCTGTCCCCTGCCAAAGCTCTGCCTTGCCCTGTCTTTTGTCCTCAGCCCACTCAATACCTCTGGTCTTTCCTGGCTGTCCTCAGCACCATTCTGGGGAGGAACCCCAATGCCATTATGTGGCTTTTAAAGGCTTCTAACATTTAGAGCTAAAAGCTTGGCATGTCTTAGCCCTTATTCTGTCTAACCCAATGCTTTATCCTTTACCTTGTTCAATTCTCCTTTGTTATCTCTTCAGTTAATAACATAAGGAATCAATAATAATTCTAGATTTTGCTTTCTGCTTTCCAACTTGGCTTAGCAAAATGTGTACCTTCAGCTCTCCTGCTAAACAAAAAGAAAAAAAAAAAACCACCCCAGCCATAAGATCCCCTTTGAAGTGATGGACTCTTTTATGGCTTTTTATCTGTTAATAGTATTTATAGTCTAATGGAGAACAACTTTCCAAATCTGTTTGAAATATTTCCAAGCTGCTTATCATGATGTAGCATTACAATCCAGCACTAATTCACATTAGCCAAGGGTTGGCTTTCAATTCATAGCTGCAATCCTTAAGTTTGTTTAGCTAAACCATTGGCAGGGTGTTCATGAAAAAAAAAATCAGTTTCCACCTGCATAGGTTTTTTTTTTTCCCACATTCCCCTTTATAGCTTTGGCCTAAATTTGTAAATTGCATTAAAAAAAAAAAAA
>VWZI01021471.1:1394276-1409575 GCA_013396835.1 Psilopogon haemacephalus
TATTTTAAAAAATTAATAAAAAAAAAAAAAAAGGTGAGGGGTTTTTTTTTAAATTTATTGTTTTGTTAAATTTTCTTATTGAGTTTTTAAATTCAGAGAGCAACAAGGCACTTATTACCTTGAGACCAAATTTTCCTTTACTGATTTTTTTCAAACCCTAACAGAAAGACCACGAGACCCTGGTCCCAGTGCTTGGTGTGTTTATGGCCAGACTGGTGGTAACTGTCCTGGTAGGGCATAAATCCTGCCAAATTACTTCCAACCCCTGCTCTCCTCCTCCTGTAGCAAGGTCTAGGGATTGATGGTGTGAGCAAAACAATGAGGCTTTGGCCCAAGAAAGCTCCAAAGGCTAAGTGCATGGCACATGACCAAGTCAGGTCTTGTGCTGCCCATCAAGTGCCAGGGTGGACACCTAGGCACCAGACAAAGCAATGGATGCTAGTGCCTGTTGGCCAGTTTCACCTTTCAAAATAGTGTATTTAAGGGGGTGATTTAGAGCTGTTTTTCTCTTTTTCCTGCTGCCTTTCACCTGGACTGGAGGTCTATTTGCAGCTCTTTCACAGCAGCCAGAGGCAAAGCAAATTTTTCCTTCTCCTCTCCCTGGATGCTTTGCATCTAGCTCATCTGTGAGTACAGCCTAGTTAGAATGTCCCCTGTCAGCAGGTCCCTCTTTTCCAAGTTCTGACTCTTTAAACTCTTTAATTCTGTGTTTATAACTAACCTCGGTGTAATTGCCTCTTGTCGGCTGAACATCCAAAGAATCTTAGGGGAATTTTCCCAAATTTTGGAATAGCAATAATTAAAAAAAAAAAAAATCATTAAAAATAATTAATAATTCATAACCAAATTATAAATAATCATAACAGTATCAAACCAAAATTTTCCTCCACTGATTTTTTCAAACCTTAACAGAAAGAACACGAAAGCTTAGTCCCAGTACTTGGTGTGTTTATGCCCTGGTGGTTAACAAACCCAAGCTAGGGAAAAGTGACAATGTGGAGTTCAGAAAGTGCCACTGGGCTGAGTTCAAAGCAGTTCCTTTTACCATTTTATCCTCTAAATGACCTGAACAGGATTCACTCATTCTCCTGGCATTTCTGTGCATACTGCACAAGTGCCCTGCAGTAACAAAACACAAATAAACATCAAAGCAAGGAAAAGAATTTGACTTCCTTATCTTTTTGGATGTGTCATTTATATATATTTTTATCTCCTGTGTTTATAGAATTCCTGAAGTAGCCAGTGCAAGCATCTGAAACAAAGCAACAGGGAATAAAAGGAGACTTTAAAAGTGACGTGATCAGACCCTGAAATCTAAAAGTAATGTAGTAAGAAAGTGGAGGCACTTCAACAGAACAAACCTCAGCTCCAAATGAAAGTTTTCCTGCTTTTACTATTTTTCTTCTGTTTTCTGCTATGGGGTAGAACCTCAAGAGTTTCCCTGGGGAGCAGATGGATGAGAGGGAGCCCAGAAATGACAAATGATGCTAGAAAGTAGTTCTTCAGCGTGAGAGTGGTGAGAGGCTGGAATGGGTTGCCCAGGGAGGTGGTGGAAGCCTCATCCCTGGAGGTGTTTGCAGCCAGGCTGGCTGAGGCTGTGGGCAGCCTGATCTAGTGTAAGGTGTCCCTGCCCATGGCAGGAGGGTTGGAACTGGCTGATCCTTGTGATCCCTTCCAAACCTGACTGCTTCTATGATTGCACGAAAGCAGGCAAGCAGTATCTTTACAGAAGCAGTGTCACACAGGCTCAGATTTATTTGGTGCTTTTAAAAGAAATCCTGAAGGAAATCTGGATAAAAACCCAAGTGCCCTGCAGTGCTGAGAGGTGTGAGCAGGGTGGGAGTTGTTGCCCCCTTGCCTCTGGCCGGACTCGCTGCTGTTTAGCCCTCCCGTGCCTGCTGCAAGCGCCGTTAACAGAGGGCTCAGGAGGTGCAGGAGCAGCTTCTGTGCATCCACACACTGCAGGAGCCTGGCAGCTACTGTGCTGCGTGCCAGAGGTGTGTATAAGGCAACTGCTGAGCAAAAGGGACCCTCTGGAAACTTTGTCCTGAGTGGAAGAGCTGTGGAAGGGCGTTTCGTGCCCCTGGGAAGCTGGCAATCAGCTGCTGAGGTTGTTGCTTGCCTTTCCCTATCATCCTTTAACTTTTTGTGTTTCACTGCTTTGTCTTTTGGGGTTGTGACTCTCTGAGTAAACCCAAGTGTCTGGGACACCTTTGTGCCCATTTGTCTGGTGCCTGCCAGCAGTGTGGGCTCTTGCCCTCCTCACCTCTTGTGACTTCTTGTGGCCCTCCAGCTGGTTCTGAAGCCTTCAGCACTTGAGTGGAGATGGAACATGGCACCACTGTCACTCTGCAGTCTTCCCTGGGGTAATGCAGGCTGGCTGTAGCAGAGCCTGGCAGTAGCTGTGCAAAGCCTGGCAGACAGAGATCATGGTGTCAGCACCAAGGTTGCTGCTTCAGCACCCGCTCAGACCCAGTCAGTTTGTCTAGTGATGCCCAGGGGTATGTGTTCCTTTGCCCATGGCTTGTGATCAGCAGCAATGTGGCACCTCACAAGCCTGTTGCTGTCCCACAAGGGCAGCCTTTGGGTGCTCCTCTCAATCTCATTTTCTCTTGCTGTGCAGCTTTGGGCTGTGTCTTTCTGTTGCAGGGCATAGGACTGGCCCCAGGCTTTGCATCAATGTTCAGTTTTGAGCACTGCAATACCAGAGAGATGTGGAGGTGCTGCAGTGGGTCCAGAAGAGGGCAACAAAGCTGGGGAAGGGCCTGGAGAATAAAGCTTATGAGGAGCAACTGAGAGAGCTGGGGGAGGGTTAGTTTGAGGAAGAAGAGGCTAAGGGGAGACCTCATTGCTCTCTACAATTACTCCAAGGGACATTGTGGAGAGGCTGCTGCTGGGCTCTGCTCACAGGTAGTTGGAGACAGAAAAAGGGGGAATGGCCTCAAGCTGAGGCTGGGGAGGTTTAGATTGGACGTTAGGAAAAAGTTTTTCACTGAGAGAGTGGTCAGGGACTGGAATGAGCTGCCCAGGGAGGTGGTGGAGTCATTGGCCCTGGATGTGTTTAAAGGTGGTTTAGATGTGGTGCTTGGGGCTATGGTTTAAGTAGGGTAGGGTTCAAAGTTGGACTCGGTGATCTTGAGGGGCTTTGCCAACCTGAATGTTTCTGTGATTTCTGATCTCCACTGGCTCATGTTTGTGGTCCCCTTTAATCCAGGCACAGCTCCTGAGTACCAACAGCTTTGCTATTTCCTGGCCAGAGCAGCATGGAGCCATCTAACTGCAGGTGTTTCATTACCAGAGTTGCACTGGGGAAATGCAATGCTTAATGGCTTTGTGTCACTTGATCTAGCACTCTTCTCCTGGGCCCTGTAACATGACCTGTACAAATGGTGTTGAATTTGCAGCCTACTAAACCTTTCCCTCGTCCTGCTGGGACTTGCTCTCTCCCATTGCTCACTGGATCCCAGGAGGCAGCCTGTTGCTTGCTGGGCTGCTGAGGAGGATGGGGGCAATGTGAGTTACTGGCTCTGTCCCCCTCCTTCCCTCTGATGCTCCTACAAGACAGAGTGGATTGTTATGTGGTTGCTTTCCATAAGCAACTGCAACAACTCCCTTGAAGAACAGCTTGTGTCAAATCCCTGCCAGATTACTGCTTTAATAATAACAATAAACCCTTTTACCTAAGAGACTTTCTCAAAACTCTGGTCTAGTTCTCAGTTTCAGACATTAGTGAGGTTCAAATGTGTTGCTGAGATCCTCATCCTAAACAACCTGTCTGTTGCAAACCATCACTCAAACCTCTGATTTCTCCCTTGGCTCAAAAGAGGTTCCCCTGCTCCTGTTTCTTGTAGCAGGCTCTGCAATTTTCCTCTCATTTCCTGGTTCTCTTGTGCTTTGAGAGCATTCTGGGGAAAAAAAAAAAAAAAAAGATAAGAGAAAAGATAAAAAGTAGATTTAATGCTTGGCAAATATTGGAAGGAGATTTGTGCATCTGATTAGAAGTTATTTGTTCTTTTCTTCTGTAGCGGAGGAGGGCTTGATGTAATAGCTGAGAACATACATGGCAGAAGCTGCTGAAAAAGGCTCTTCAGTGTTGACAGAAGTATGAATTTAAAATTATCAACTTCAGGTCTCAGCTCAAGAATATTTTATGGGGCAGAGGGGGATGTTTTGTCAGTGTAGGTACAGCTGCAGTCGACAGGTGCAAATCTGTGGCATGAGGTTGCGAGGAACTTGAGGTGTGGCAGAGACATCCCAAGAAGTGCAATGGGGAGAGGAGTTTGGAAGAAAAAGAGATTAGCCAGCTATTGGAAAAGTTTCCCCTCTTGGCCCATTTGACATCAAGCCCTCAAACCACAACAGGGGAGGTTTAGATTGGACATTAGGAAAAGGTTTTTTTCCGCAGCAAGAGTGGTCAGATGTTGGAATGGGCTGCCCGAGGAGGTGGTTGAGTCACCAACCCAGGATGTGTTGAAAAGTCATTTAGATGCACAAATCCAGGCTGGGTGGTGAATGGCTGAGAGCAGACCTGAGGGTCTGAGTTGATGAAAAGCTCAAGATGAGGCTGCAGTGTGAGTGCAGCCCAGACAGCAACTGTGTGCTGGGCTGCAGCAAGAGCAGCTGTGGGCAGCAGGGCAAGGGAGGGGATTCTGCCCCTTTATTATGCTCTCCTCAGACCCCACCTGGAGTACTGTGAACAATTCTGGAGCCCCCAATAAGGATGTGGAACTGTTGGAGCAAGTGCAGAGGAGGCCACAAAGATACTCAGAGAGCTGCTGCAGCTCTGCTATGAGGACAGGCTGAGAAAGTTGGGGCTCTGCAGCCTGGAGAAGAGAAGGCTTCCAGGAGACTTTGTAGTAGCCTTCCAGTATCTGAAGGAGGCTACAGGAGGGCTGGGGAAGGACTATTGACAAGGTCTTGTAATGACAGGATGTGGAGGAATGGGTTTAAACTGGCAGAGGGGAGATCTAAATGGTTTGTTAGCAGGAAGTTGTTTGCAGTGAGGGTGGTGAGACACTGGCACAGGTTGCCCAGGGAGGTTGTGGCTGCTCCCTCCCTGGAGGTGTTCAAAGCCAGGCTGGATGAAGCCTTGAATGACTTGTTCTAGTGGGAGGTGTCCCTGCCTATGGCACAGGGGTTTGGAACTGGATAATCTTTGAGACCCCTTCCAAGCTAAACCATTCTATGATTCTATATGGTGCTTGGGGTTATGGTTTAGGGATGAACTTTGTGGAGCAGGGATATTGGTTGGACTTAGTGATCCTGAGGGTCTTTTCCAACTGAATGCTTCTGTGGTTCAAGCCCCATTCTGCTTGGACTGGAGAGCAGTAAGTGGCTACAGCCTCCTAAAGATGAGTTTTGGCTTGGCCCAATAATCTCTGAAGCATCTTCTAGGCTCATGTTTGTGTGAAATGTGGACACTGGCAAAGCTGAGCTGCTTTGCTGTCCAGACTGTGGCTGTGTGTGTGTGTGTTATTAGCACGTTGTGAAGGAAAGGCCTCATTAGTCCGTGACAAACAAAAGGCAAGGACACAGAAGAAAAGAAGTCAGTCAGGGGTGAGGGGAATTGGGAAGAGAATAAAAAGCCTGAGTATTCAGGAGTGGAAGAGATCCCTGTTTGAACAGATAGGCTCGTAAGGAAGTGGTACAAAAATAAACTTAATTTGCTGCCTAACATGACATTGCAGCAACATAAGGTTGGAATAAATCTTGAAATGGCTTATTGGAGAGAATACAGAGCAAAGCTTGATCAAATTGTTTGTGTATAAAGAATGAAAGAACATGGAGGAAATGGAGTTGTACCGAAGGGGAAAAAAAGTATGCTACAGAGGGAAAACAGACATGTGGTTCCAGCTCAGCAAAGCCTGTAAGTGATGCTTTCATCTCTCTTGCTGCTGAACACGAGGGGACTCTATAATGAGCTAGCAGGGAAAAAAGCTCAGTCAGACCTCAGACCAGCTGGAGACTGAGCGATTGGATGGATCAAAGGGACTGGGATTGCCCAAGGGATAGGGTCACAGCCCACTGGCTTCAATGGGGACAAAGCAGCTGGGGAGACTGAGATGGTTCCAGCATCTTCTAGAGGTTTCTCTTAGAGATTTGACTATCATAGAATCATAGAATCAGTCAGGGTTGGAAGGGACCACAAGGATCATCCAGTTTCAACCCCTCTGCCATGCCCAGGGACACCCTACCCTAGCCTCTGCCAGCCTGGCTGCCAACACCTCCAGGGATGTGGCCACAAACACCTCCCTGGGCAACCCATTCCAGGCTCTCACCACTCTCATGCTGAAGAACTTCCTCCTCACCTCCAGTCTGAATCTCCCCACCTCCAGCTTTGCTCCATTCCCTCTAGTCCTATCATTACCTGATATCCTAAAAAGTCCCTCCCCAGCTTTTTTGTAGGCCCCCTTCAGATACTGGAAGGCCACAAGAAGTTCACCTTGGAGCTTCCAGACTGAAGAGCCTCAATTCTTTCAGTCTGTCCTCACAGGAGAGGTGCTGCAGCCCTCTAATCTTTGCACTTCAACCTTCCCAATGAATGATAAGGACAAGAAATGCATCGCTGTCCTGCAGCTGGAAATATTGAGCACATCCCTAAATTGGCTGTAGAATTAGAATCCAAAACGTTTGGTTGAGCCTAGGTTTTGATGGCAGCGAGAGCAGCAGAATCTGAGGAATTAATGGAACTCATTTGAACTCATGGTGTCCCTGCCTATGGTGGGGGGTTGGAACTGGATGATCTTTGGGGTCTCTTCCAACCTGGACCATTCTATGATTCTATGAAGCGAGATATTGTTAGTCAGGTACAGTGGAGGTTTTTTTTGGTGAAGATTTATGTGTGGTAGGGAAAAACCAGAAGAGAGAGAGAGGAGAGAGAGAGCAGAGCAAGTCAGATGAGCTGTCAGACCTAAAAAGTGTCATCGTTCTGGAAGCAGCTGGAAAAAAAACCCCAAAAAGCAGTCAATAGAAGACAATTGACTTTAGATAAATTGTCAAAAGAAAAAAAAAAAAAAAAAGATGAGAGAAAAAAAAAAAAATCAGCATTTGAGGTTCAGAGAAAGGCCTCCTGACAATGGTTCTCCTTCAAAAAGCCTGTTAGGATTATTAGTAACACATTGATAGGAGGTTTAGAGAGCAGCTTTGAAAATAAACGACGAAAGGAAAAACGACAAAGAGAAGCTCCGCCAGAGCAGGAGAGCTGCTGCTGCTCTCTAGCAGAATGACCTGTGATAGGGAGGGGGAAAAATGGAAAGCAAGGAAATGAAACAATTTGTCTAGATTTCTACTCTTTTTTTCTTTTTTTTCTTTCTTTTTTTTTTTTTTTTTTTCCTTTTCCCCCTACGGTCACCAGATGCTGTGATAGGGAAGGCAAAATAAATTTCGTAGGGGCCTGGAATTCCAAACCCGGAGTAAGCACTCTGAAAGCTGAGCCATCAAAACCATTGCTCTGCTCACAGCAGTGCTCACACCTTCAAAGACTCGTTTTTGAGATCTTTGCTTACAATGGTGCCTCTTCATTCGTCTCAGTCGTCCATTTGCTCTTCTTCCCTGGGCTATAAAAAGAGGGAGATGAAAAAACAGCAGAGTTTTGCAAAGTTTTCATTCCAAAAGCCTGGGCTTTTGCAATAGGCTCCTCAACTCAGGCAGCAGCAAAGAGGAATCCTGGGTGGCCCAGGTTTGTGAGGCAAATCAGAGCCCTCTTTAACCCTTCAGAGGGTTGAAAGGGACCAGAAGGGTCATCTAGTTCCAACCTCCCTGCTATGGGCAGGGACACCTCACACAACATCAAGCTGCCTAGAGCCTCATCCAGCCTGGCCTTAAACACCTCCAGGGATGAGGCTTCCACCACCTCCCTGGGCAACCCCTTCCAGGGTCTCACCACTCTCATAGTGAAGAACTTCCTCCTCACATCCAATCTGAATGTCCCCACCTCCAGCTTTGCTCCGTTCCCCCTAGTCCTGTCACTACCTGAGAGCCTAAAAAGTCCCTCCCCAGCTTTTTTGTAGCCCCCTTCAGATACTGGAAGGCCACAATAAGGTCACCTGGGAGCCTCCTCTTCTCCAGACTCCTTCTTCTTCTCCAGCTCTTTCAGTCTGTCCTCATAGGAGAGGTGCTCCAGCCTCTGTGTCCAAGTGACTTTTACCTGGACTAGTGTGAGGTGTCCCTGGTCATGGCAGGGGGTTTGGAACTGGATGATCTTTGAGGTCTCTTCCAACCCTGACAATTCTGTGATTCTGTCTGTGCCCATCGACTTGCTGATTCCTGGGATCCACATTTCCTTGGGTTGCAACTCCTTGCAACTAACAAAGTGTGCCACGGGGTTTGCTCTGATTCTGTTTGAAGGAGATCTGCATGCAGAGTGAAATACGGTGGCTGAAGGTCTCTATCCTGATGTGATTTATAGGGCTCATGAAAAATGTAAGCAGATTGAATTATATTGGCACCATATATCATATTGCTGGGTGAAAAATTAAGATATATCAGTGGAATTTAAGTGACTAGTTTCTCACAGGATATTCATTATGGTTAACTCTGGTGTCTCTGCAGTGTGCTCTGCCATGGGCATCAGCGAGAAAGCAGCAGGCAGATTGTCCAAGAGGAACTCCAGGCTGGCAGAAAGTGTGCAGAGCTGTGTGTGGCTGTTATGGATAGAATCATAGAATCAGTCAGGGTTGGAAATGACGACAAGGATCATTCAGTTCCAACCCCCCTACCATGGGCAGGGGCATTTTACACCAGATCAGGCTGTCCAGAGCCTCATCCAGCCTGGCCTTAAACAGCTCCAGGGATGAGGCTTCTACCACCTCCCTGGGCAACCTGTTCCCAGGGTCTCACCACCCTCATGCTGAACAACTTTTTCCTAACATCCAGTTGAATCAACCCATTTCTAGCTTGGTTCCTTTCCCCCCAGTCCTATCATTGCCTGACATCCTAAAAAGTCCCTCTCCAGCTTTCTTGTAGGTCCCCTTAAGATACTGAAAGATCACAATAAGGTCACCTTGGAGCCTTTTCCTCTCCAGACTGAACAGCTCCAACTCCCTCAGTCTCTCCTCATAGGAGAGAAGTTCCAGCTCTCTGATCATCCTCATGGCCCTTCTCTGGACACCTTCCAGCACATCCATAGCCCTCCTGTAGCAGGGGCTCCAGAACTGGACATGCTACTCCAGGTGAGGTCTCACCTGGGGATAATTGGAGTCTCGTCTCATCTGGGTTTTGATGATATCCAACTTGATAGAGTGAGAGAAGAACAATGAAGGGGGAGGACGTGCAGCAAGGAAGAGAGCATAAGTGATAGCTGAGGAGGTTTTGCTGAAGTCTGGGGTACAAAGGTGAGGAAAATTGCAGGACAAATGGAAACTTAGAGGGTGTTCTGTGAAACACTGTGATATAGGATAGGATGGAATAGAATGGAATAGAATGGAATGGAATGGAATGGAATAGAATAGAATAGAATAGAATAGAATAGAATAGAATAGAATAGAATAGGCCAGGCTGGAAGAGATCTCCAAGCTCATCCAGTCCAACCTAGCACCCAGCCCTATCCAATGGCACTAAATGCTCCATCCAGGCTTTGCTTGAACACCTCCAGGGATGGGGACTCCACCACCTCCCTGGGCAGCCCATTCCAATGCCAATCACTCTCTCTGTAATTAAAGAAGGGTAGAAACACTGCCAATAATTAGCAAGAGAGGAAGAATTCTTCAGAAACCATCTGGAGTCCTGTTCATGCAAAAAAAAAAAAATTTTTTTTGTTATTAATAAAAAACAGGGAAGGAAAAGCAGTTAATAACTCTTGTATGTGCAGTTATTTTCTGATCCAAATTGTCAGCTCTCCTTTTTTATTCTTTTTCTAAGCATTTTGATGTCTGTCTCCTAAAGGGCAATAAAATAATTTGAATTTTTAAATGAATATAAATAATAAGAGCTGGATAAAAATAATGGCAAGTTTTGTTAATTGCATCCCAGGTTTTTTCTAACAGGCTTTTTCTACTCAGATTTCCCCCGAAGTCCACTCTTGGCTTCTCAGTTCAAGTCTTCAAGACCAGATGAAATTTGTCACTTAATAGAGCAGTTTGTTAGCTTTAGGATGCCTTCCACCTGACCTTGTGCCATGTTTGATTTGGTGGTTGCCATTTCAGGTCTGCATGAATGGTAAAAGAGTGTCTGAATGGCTTAGCTGCTGTTACACCATGGCTGGATGGTGCTGTGCTGCTCCTCCCTGGGCTTTTCACCTGGTGCTCACTGCACAGCATCAAGGTTGGGTTTTAAAGGAGGTCTGGAAAACGTCATGCAAGGTGCAGCTGCAGAAATTCTAAATTCAAAGGTTATGGATAGGAAAAAAAAAAAAAAAAAAGGAAAGAGCTGTCCAAGGGAAAACTACATCATGTTTGAAATCTAGACTGACTAAGTGGCTTAAGAGGGCAAAATTTAATTAAATGCCTGGAGCCAGCCTGAACTGTCGGGAGTAAATCTAAATTAAATATGATTACAAAGTGATCTAATAGAATGAGATAAGTTCTACATAAATTAGGCAGAGGCTTGCTCGACAGAAACAAATCAACAGCAAGTCCTTGGGTGTATATCAGCCCTGGCACATTTTTATGACACAGATCAAAATCAGATGAGAATTCCTGACTGTACGGCAGAAAGGAGCCCATAAAGGTGATTGACAAATCTGCCAACAAAGGTTTGAGCCTGTGCAGGGTGGAGATGGATGGTGCAGTGCCACGGGTGCAATGTCTGCTCGGGTGCTGAGAGTGTAGAAATCCAGACTAAAAGGCTGGGCTGCTGCTCTGCCTCTTTTGGTGGTAGAAGTGGTGGTGGGGTTAAATGGACAACACCTGATGGAGACATGAGAGTGCAGAGGAGGGCCACGAAGATGCTCAGAGGGATCTCTGGCCCTTATTAGCTGCAGGCTTCTTCTCTGGCTATTTTTGCACTGTCACTGTGGATGTTTGAGTCTTTCCTCCAGGGAAAGAAAGGATGGAAAAATCTCTGCCCTTGATGTTGGCAAGTCTTCTCAGATTGTATAATCCTGAGTTGGAAGGGGTCTCAATGACTGCTAGAGACCCCAGTACAAGAAAGACATGGAACTGTTGGAGTTGAGTCCAGAGGAGGCCACCAAGATGCTGAGAGGGCTGCAGCAGCTCTGCTATGAGGACAGGCTGAGAGAGTTGGGGCTCTGCAGCCTGGAGAAGAGAAGGCTTCGAGGAGACCTTAGAGTAGCCTTCCAGTATCTAAAGGGGGCTACAGGAGGGCTGGGGAGGGACTATTGACAAGGTCTTGTAATGGCAGGATGAGTGGGAATGGGTTTAAACTGGCAGAGGGGAGATTCAAATGGGATGTTAGGAGGAAGGTTCTTAGGAGGGTGATGAGACACTGGCACAGGTTGCTGCAGCCCTCTGATCATCTTTGTGGCCCTCCTCTGGACTCTCCTTCTTGCCACCTCAGCTGTCCACATTTGGGTTGTTTTCTCAGCCTGAGCAGGACAGCACAGACGTTCAGGAATGAACTGAATGGGGACCCTAAATCTCAGGGTAAAGTAGGATAGATTTCTGGTGCAATTGTAGCTCTTGCAGCCTGCATTTCATTAACTGCTTGCTCAGCTCATTGCAGAGACTGGTGATCAGCAAATGACTAAGTGCCCCCAAGCTCTCTGTCTTCTGGGTAAAAACACAGCATTGCCTTCTAGTTCCTTACCTTGGTTTGTTAGTGTGGTGTGAATGGATGCTGGCATGGAAAAAACCACGACAGCTCCCTGACTCAGCAGTCACAGGTTTAAGAATGAATAGGGCTTTGGTGGGAAATTTATTAGGCTTAGAAATAGAATTACAATGTTGGTGGATAAAATATAGGGGAACATAACCTTGCACAGAGGAAACGAAGCACTCTGCTTCCCAGTTCTCTGCCTTCTTTTCAAAGGTGACTCTGTACCATCTCGAGCAAACTATTTCCTGGCCATCTTTTTCATTATTACTACTCTTATTTAAGAGGATGCTCCCTCCCTGGAGGTGTTCAAGGCCAGGCTGGATGAGGCTTTGAGTGACCTGTTCTAGTGGGAGGTGTCCCTGCCTGTGGCAGGGGGTTGGAAGTGGATGATCTTTGAGGTCTCTTCCAACCTAAACCATTCTATGATAAAATCTTTCTCCATTTCACTCTGCCCCTGCCTTTTCTGTGTCCTCAGCAACAGGACCAATGTCTGCAGCTGCCTTTACAGAACTTCAGCGGTAGAGGTTGAGTGAGAGATGAGCATTTCTGAAGAAGAGAAGCAACTTGTGTCCTCTGCAGGAGGAGTGATGGGCAGGGGAGTCAGGGGAGCTGGACAGTCTGAGCATTTCTGAAGAAGAGAGGCAGCTTGTGTCCTCTGCAGGAGGAGTGATGGGCAGGGGAGTCAGGGGAGCTGGACAGTCTGAGCATTTCTGAAGAAGAGAGGCAACTTGTGTCCTCTGCAGGAGGAGTGATGGGCAGAGGAGCTGGACAGTCAGCAGCTGTCATGTGGTTTCCTTTCATAGAATACTGTGGGGTGGAAGGAACCTTTGGAGATCATCTGGTCCAACCTCCCTGCTAAAGCAGGGTCACCCACAGCAGGTTGCCCGGAATCATGATGTCCAGGTGGGTTTGGAATCTCTCTACAACCTATCTGGGCAGCCTGCTCCAGCACCCTCACACCAAAGAAGTTTCTCCTCATTCAAATGGAACCTCCTGGGTTCCACTTTGTGCCTGCTTCCCCTTGCCCTGTCACTGGGCACCACTGAGCAGTCTGGCTCCATCCTCTTGATCCTTGCATTTTAGCTCTTTCTGAGCATTGAGAAGACTCATTCTCAGTCTGCCCTTCTCCAGGCTAAACAGCCTCAGGTCTCCCACCTTTTCCCTGCCAGAAAGATGTCCCAGTCCCCTCAGCATCTTTGTGGCATCTCCTGGACTCCCACCAGTAGTTCCTGTCTCTCTTGAACTGAGGAGCCCAAACACAGTACTCCAGACATGGCCTCATCCGGGCAGAGCATAGGAGAAGGAGAAACTTTGCCTGATAAGCTTCTCTGGCTAGTGTGACTCTAGCTGGTGCTTTGATCTGAGCAGCAAAAATGCCTTTTGGGAAAAAGTTTCACAAATCACACCCTTAAGCAGGTTGTAGCCTCAGGATCTGAATGTGCCTGGTGTGACATGGTTTGTGCTTTCCTTGCACAGCCTCTAAACACCAGGCTCAGTCCTCAGTAGGTGGGCAGTTATGCTCAAGCCACACTGCTGAGCACACCAGTGAGACATCCTGCAGATGGTGTGGATGGGAGGAACTCCCTGCAGCCCTGGGATGTGCAGGGCTGGCCCCAGGCTGCACCTAGAGTGATGTCTGCTTCATGGGTGCAACCTCTTCTACAGACACAATCTCTCTCAACACCCAAAGTCAGGAGCCAAGCTGAGCAAATGCCTTCTAATAGCTCCTTCATCTGACAAATGCAGCCTCTCTCTCTGTTTGAGAGCCCCTCAGTCACCTGCAGCTGCAGCTTGCACTGTGGTTGTCCATTTAACAGGTAAAATGTGTAACTGGAGCTGTGCTGATTGCTGGCAGAAGCACAACCTCTGCTGCTTGGCCGCACCAGCTCATTTCCTACCACGGGGCTGCTGATTTACAGGTGTTTTAGGAGCTGGGTGAGTGCATGTTCAGGAATATTTGATTAAACCTCAGCTACATGAGCACCTGAGGAGAGCAAGTACTGAACTGGCACAGATGCAGCTGATACAAACACATTTCCAACAAGCATTCGAGGGTGTCCCTGCCTATGGCAGGGGGACTGGAACTAGATGATCTTTGTGGTCCCTTCCAACCCTGACTGATTCTATGATTTGCTGAGCCACCACAGACACCTTTTTTATTGCTTCTGTATTGGGATCCCTTTCCTGAGACAGCCTTATTTGGTACAGATGTCCATATAGGACTAGGGGGAATGGAACCAAGCTGGAGGTGGGGAGATTCAGATTGGATGTGAGGAGGAAGTTGTTGAGCATGAGAGTGGTGAAAGGCTGGAATGGGTTGCCCAGGGAGGTGGCTGGGGCCACATCCCTGGAGGTGTTTTTGGCCAGGCTGGCAGAGGCTTGTGGGCAGCCTAATCTAGGGTAGGGTGTCCCTGGGCATGGCAGGGGGGGGTGGGACTAGATGATCCTTGTGGTCCTTTCCAACCCTGACTGATTCTATGATTCTATAAGTGCAGCACCAATGCTCTGGGTCAGATGTAAAGCTGACTTGGCTGCCCTGCTTCATCTGGGTGTTTGTCCTTCTGTATTAAGGCAGAGAAGCTGTTCCTTCCCGGTCAAAATGCAGCAAAAGACTCTCCCAGATGAGGTGCAAAATGAATTCACCTGTAGGGCATCAGTCATTCTCACCAGTGCTGGTAACTGATGTCATTGGTGAAGTTAACTAGCCTTAATTCAAACCCAGGGTAAGTGATTGTTTCTTGTTGGCATCTTAATTTCGGAGCTCAGCTCAATCTATTTTGTTGCTTGTCTCCCGGATCTAATAATTACTTTATTTGATATTCCTGCCCTCATCTGTAATCATTCTGTGGCTTCATTAAGGAGAACAGGATACCAAGAAAAATCAATCAGCCTTTTCTCTTCATCATGGCGGGGGTAAGTTCTTTTTCCTGCAATGGAGCAAGCTCTTTGTCTGCTACACTTTAACATCCCTGAGCTGCTGGATTCTCTGCACCTTGGGGTGCCACTGAACTGTTAACCCATGAACACTCTCCCCTTGGGTGCAGCAGTTGGTGGACTTGGCAGTGTTCTGTCACCCTTCCAGGGGAAAAAAAATATTCCTCCTCATGTTGAAATGAAACTTCTTACACTTGTTCCCTCGTCAAAGTGGAGAGTAAGTTTGCTTGTTGCTTCAAGCACAATTTCTGCTGCTCCTGTGCCGTGTTCGGCTCCAGATTTAACATTAAATAGATGAGAATTCATGAAAAAGGCTGCTGCTTTTTGCAGCATTAAATGGATTTTGACTACTGCACCAAGCTGACTGAAGGCAGTGGTTGTAGACTGCAGACCTTTGGACTGCATTTGAAAAGGATTTAAATGGGCTCTAAAATTGGCTTTCAAATATTTGTATATTTTCTTACTCCTTCCTGCTCCACTCTCCTCCCACTCCCCCAAAATAACAAATATTTCAGACATCTTGGGGAAATTTTGGCATAAATATACCTAAATTTTAAGCCTGCTTAAAGGGATGTTGTCAAATATTTCCCTTTATATAGCTTCTCGCTGACTTCTCTTGCTTGCAGGGTTTGCAGAAATGCAAAAAAAAAACA